>VWPU01014590.1:0-300075 GCA_013398955.1 Callaeas wilsoni | reverse complement strand
TTTTTTTTTGTTTGGTCTTAAGCAACACAGTGGGGAATTTTCTCTGGGACATGGAAACTCTTAAAATAATGGCTTAAGATTTTCAGTGAAGTGTATTCAACTCCCTGCTACAGTAAGTAACAAAACCATGTGTTGCTATCTATTTCAGCCTATTACTTTGACTCCTAGTAGAAGTCATGTATTTAGCATAAAATTAATTAGTTTTAGGCCAGGGGAAATAAAACAAAGAGTAAATGATCACCTAAAATCTCATAGATACAAATGAAAACTTGAAGTTCTGCATTCTGGTAGTATGCAAACAACTTTTTATTATGATTACATTAATTTTTACTACAGTAGTACAAAATGGTCATAAGGAAGAAAAATTAATCCAGCCCTTGGGCTTCTGCTTAGCACACGGTGGAGTGATTTACACCTCCAGAAAGTAGACAGAACACCCTACCAATGAAGAAATATCAGTTCACCTGACCTGGTTTTGAAGCCCAGTTTGCACAGGCTGGAAGGGTTTCTTAATGCGCAAGGTGGTGAAGAGGCAGCACAGTTAGAATGAGACAGACCTTGTCACCCTGAACAAATTCATAATGTAGAGGTCCAATTTAAAGGATAGCTGGAGATTTTTCTAAGACCATGCTTCTGTGGAAAGGGTAGTTCTGCCTTTCCAGCGCCACTGCTGCCCCTATGTCTGCTATTTGGGATGAACAGAGAGCCAAGTCAGCTTACTGATTCAGCTAAATGTTAACTTTTTCTTTTTTCATGGCTATTTCCAGGCAGCTGTGCAACCAGATCCAACAGTTCTGAGATTGCATAATAGCCACTGCTAATAAGAAAGGTGCGGTAGGCACAGAACTGAAGCAGAGATGATTGCACAGGCATTTTTGATGGCAACATGGCCTTGAAGTGGGTTAAGAAACCACCTTTTAAAAGCATGTTATGATGCTGAATATGACTTGGCACAAGCATTGCCATAAAGTTTTAAAGATAATGAGTATGCAGCTTTATATGCTGTTCATCATGGTGACATATTTACCCTTAAACTTACATTATTATACCCCTTACCCAATGAACTCACTTCAACTTCTATTAAATGTTTAACTTAGCGCGATAAATTCAGCTTTCATTAAAAATAAACAGAAGCACAGTATTCAGTATAACTTTTCAAAATCTCACAGCAAAGCCAGTAGCAGAAATTCACATTGGTAAGGAGGAAATAAAAAATTATCTGTCTCTGTCTGCCAGCTTCTAGAGAGCTACAGGCTTATCAAGCCAAAGAAGATCCGAATTTCAATTTGATAGCAGCATACCCTCTCTTCCCTTGAAGAACTCCTTAACTGAGCAAACTATTTCACCATTGGAGTCAGTGAGAGCTGATTTTGCAATTTGACTTCACTGGAACTCTGAGCAGACCTTTTACAAGACGCTCGTCTTTCATTTCAGGGAAAAAGCTGACTGGGCAAGACTATTTCCTGCTGGTTTATCACTTTTTGCACCAGAAGTATGGTTTTGGCATTTTTCCTTTCAGCTTCAATGGAAATGAAGAACAAACTTGATTGAGGTGTTGCCAGCTCTCACAATTTCATCACAAGTCTCACTACTTACGTGTTTTCTTAAAGCCTCAATATTCTGGCTGAAAGAAAACTAAATTCTATTTCACGGGACTCTCCCCTTGCATTCAAAGCAAAGCTTCTGTCTTTTTTACTTGCAGACAAAGTATGAAGAATGTGAGACAATTATAGTTTCAGGGCTGAAAAGTCCCAAGTCAGCTATGAATAAACCACATTTCTTTTTCTTCTTCATGACTTTTACACCATTTAAAGGCTATGGGGATTATATTCTTGTTTTCTTTAAGTTTGCAATTGGCAGCACTGCAAATGTAGCAGGAAAAACATAAGCATCTTTTATCACTTTTCAATGTGACCTCTCAAATTGAAAAAAGTAGGACTGGGACTTACAGCATTGACTCCAAGCTAATAAAAATGAAAGGAAATGGTGCAGATGAATGAAATTGGTTTTCTGTCAAGGGAAACATGATGTTTAAGCAATATCCAAGTTGTTGATATTTTTAGTTTATTTCAGTTCAATATTCTTTTTAACACTAGGTCATCAAGGTTGGTTATCCATAAATACTACAAAGAGGTTTTGTGAAACTACTAGCTTTCCAAAAAGTAAATGTTGCTGTTTGTTCTGTCATATGATAGCAAAATTTCCATATTCAGTGAATCATCTGGGAACATCATATGTAAAAATGAATATAAATAAAAGAGAGTCCTATCCTACCTCTGGCAAATTTAGTCACTGAAATATTAATATTGGGGGCAAATCCTCAGAATTTTTTTTTATTATTTTAGATTTATTTATTATGTTATCAAAGATAATGTACAGTTCACAGGCTCCTCAGTAGTCAGGATTTAACAACTGAATCATGCACAAAACAGGCATAAGCACAAGCCAAAAGAGAAAAACCAATATTTTGAACATTCTCCACTGTTATTTACCCTGTCAATATCACCTGTTTATAGAGCAACCCCCAGCCTGGCAAAGAATAAAGGTTTCCTATCTTTAAGTATTCCCCATAACTTATGCAGCACAAAAATCCAAGAAGCAATTTGTTTATCAAGTAAATGGATAAACTGTTGTTGGAGCATTTTACATGGCTGTCATGAGACATAGTTTTTTGCTGCCTCTTAATTTATACTAAACGAAAACAAAGATATGTTGATGACACAGTTATGCAACCAAGCTAAAACTTATTAATCAAACGCAATTTTTTTTTAATTTCTACAAAGTAAAAATTGCTACAAAAAGTAGTACATGTTCATGGTTCTGTATTATTTGTTTAATTTAGGGTCTTTAACTCAGTCATAAATATGAAACTCAACACACATAGTATCAGCCCAAAAGCAATTTGGTTTATGAAACAGAAGATGTCCATTTAAAAGAAAACCTGACAATTGTGATTCTGTTGTGATTTCAGATTTTTAGCCTTTAAAAATCAAAAATTGAAAATGTGGATCACTCAGGCATGACTTCACCTGCTTTGTTGTGCCATGGTTTAGATGTATAAAAAAAGATTTTCCAGAGGAACAAAATGGCCTAGTTCTCTCAAACAGAAAATGGCACACCTGAGGGAGGCAGTTCTGCCCTCTCCATGGTCCCAGCATCTGCTTTTGCTTCCTGTGTTGTCCCCACCTCTGCACCAGCCCAGAATGTCTTGAAATTACAGTAGCAAGTCCTGATCCCACTGCCCAAGCCCATCGATAACAACCCACATGCATTGGTCATCCACCATGTTGAAAGGACCATTTCCACTGGAAGTCAGGGGTTATGGAAATCTTGGTCCAGAACTTTTGAGGAACTTGTTAATTTATAAATAAAACACAGCGGGACTTACAGTTAGTCACATATGAAGTCTGGTGCAGCAGGGGTGAAATGAGCAGCGATAGGAAATCTTCAACCAGCTCTCCATTCATCCCACTGGGGGCTTCTCCAGGGCCCGAGCTGAAATCCTGGAAAGACTCTCAAGCGACAAGGCCAGCCATTGCTCCCTAATTGCAGAGGGACTGCCCCCCTCAGCCCTAGCCAGCCCAACCCCAGCTGCCAAAAATCTTCCTCCTCTGCCTCTCCCTCCTCCAGCTGCTTTTGTCCTCTGTAGCAGCACGGAGTACAGCGAGGACATCCACCTGGGGCTCTCCTGATGGCTCACTGGCCCAGCTGGATTTGTGTCCCTCCCTCGATAAGAGACCTCTCTCTCTACCCTATCTTTTCACCTCTTCCCCCTTTTTCCTTTGGCCACATATGCCACATAACTGGAGAAGTACAGGAGGGTTGACTGGGCATTTTGTGTGAGAGAAAAACTTCTTGGGAAGGTGGGAGATGAAGAAAGAAACCTTGTTCCTCTAGTTTCTCAAGAAATATTTTCTCACTTGCAGGGCCTGAAACCTTTTCTTGTATGTATCCCCACTAAAGATTCACTAGGTCCACCAGCCCCAGAAACAGCATGGATCTGCTTCAGCATTCCAGCTCCACCTTCCTCCCTCAACACAATGCTTCAGAACATGTTCCATTCCCTTTGGCTTTTTATAGCTTTCTTAGAGGCAATAAACTGAATTGGATTTCCTCCTACAGGAGAATCAATCAAACCTGTATTTTTAAGCACTCTGGAGCCTGCAGAACTGGAACATGTAGAACTAAATATGCCTTGCTTCCCTGGGAGGTCAATATCTCTTGTTTCCGCAGGCTGGACATATCTCTGAGACAAATGGGATTTGTGCCCTGTCCTGCTGGGTGTGCAATATCATCCAGTCCAACACAGCCTGTACTTTATTTTTATTGAAGATCAGAATGGGATTCAAATAAATAAACTATATTTCATTTAACCTTCTTGGAACAGGTGCTCATGAAAGAGTAGAGGTTTTCATATCATTTACTCAAAATGTTTATTTAAACTTTGGAGGCCTTCAGCACATACAGTTTTACTGTTAACATGTCACAGACATTATCTGTAGATCAACTATGTTAATTTTATCAGTTCACACCATATGTGGTATGATATTGGGGCTTTTCTAGGCTGTTGCCCATTTTTATGTGTTTTCCTCACTGGTAAAGTCAAGTCATTTTTGTTGTATGGTTGCCTCTACTAAAAGATCTGGGTTTTTATTAATTATTTTGTCCATACAAGGAAATGTTGAAGGCTTTAACTCTGAGACCAAAAAGAGAGGGAAGGAAAAAGAGTGCCAAAGTTGTGACCCACTTTTTCCTTCACTCCATTTATATTGCTATCCCCTTAAATGCATGAGAAGAGCTGTGCAGCTCTTTTGATTAAGTTCCATAAACCAGATTCAGAAGTCTGAGGAGTTAACTTTAGGCTTCCATTAGTATAAAGGAATTTGGAGCTGAGAGTTCATATTGTATTTAACATATGCCCTTCATATGAAGAAAAAAAATCCAGCATGATCCCTGCTCAGATCGGCAGCAAATGAGATTCCAGACCACCTCTTGAAATACATTTTCATGTGCCAATAACGTTGCTATTTCTCTGCTGGATAGCAATTAACATCTTTTTTCCAACTTATTCTGGCATTTTTTTTTGTGCCAAAGTGTCCTGGACCCAGTCAATATGCATGAATGCTCTTAGTCCAGAGGCAAATACCTTCCAGCAACAGTGAATGGTTCCTGCAAGGCTTAGAAGTGGGCAAAACATTCCCACTGTGTTTGATTCCAGTGGTGCAGCAGACCTTTGGAAAGAAGTGCTCAGTCCAGCTAGGAGTGGAACTCACAATAGCCCACTTTCTTCCCAGCAGGTTTCTGGCATGTTTTCCATAGCCCTAGTCCTTCCTAGGTCATCACAGGGGACCAGTGTCTGCTTCCTCCTCAAAATATATCCATTTCTGTATTGTTCTGCCAGCAGCAGAAGGCTCTCCCAATATCTTGAAAATCAGTTTGGAAAGCTTAAAAAAAAAAAGTAGCAAAACACACTTCTTAATGTTTGAAAATGACAAGGAATCGTTGAGGGTTTCCCAGCTGCAGTTCTAAACTCACTTTTATGGGCCAGTCCTTCTGGACTTTGGCCAGGCTGAAGCTGATGGCCGAGTCAAAAAACTAGGGCCAAAGAATTAGCAATTTTGTTGCCATAAATTCTTGAACATCTTGCATTGACACTGCATTTAATTTTAATTACATTTTCATTGAACAGTAGGAATATATTTCTGCCAATTTTGATTTGAAAATAAAAAGTGGGGAGAAGTGTTCCAAGTGTTTCAGACAGGGGTGTTAAATGTTGAAATGTGTTTTTCCAGCACCACACAGTAACACAAATAACTAAGGAGAACATTTCTGACAACTCCAAGGTATATTTTGGTAAGACAGTTTGACACAGAGATGGATATTTTTCATATATTTGAAAAACTAAAAGTATGTTTGAAAAGAGAGAGAAACTTTCAATACATTTAGTACCTGTAAGCTCTGAAGATGAATAGAAAGACCAAAATAATCCCCCTAACAAGGAAAGGCAGTTTTAACGTAGTTGTGTTTCTACTCTGGTGCAGCATCCATTTGATCAATGCACCCTGCTACTTCTTGTTCAGTTAAAGAGAAAGCAGATAACAAAGGAGCTGATTACACTGCAGCGAGGAGAGAGGGCTGAGAGAATGAAGGCATATAACATACAAATCTATAGGAAACTAAGCTTCATTTGTTCAGCTACACATAAAATAATTTTTGTTTCCGATATATTAGGGTTATTACTTGCACAGATAGGTTTAATGGTTCCTTTCTAATTTACTTGTTGAAGTATGTTGAGGGGTTCATTCAGTGCTGATAAAAAGACTGCAATACAGCATTAAGTGCCAAAATGCTTATCTGAAAAGGACCTTCCAGTTGCTTTCAGGTAGAATATGCGGCAGCAGAGACAAAGATTTAGCTATTACTCAGTAAAGCGGTGCTTGAAAGCTTTCCTGAAATGCAACATTGAAACATGTTCAGATTTTCAATTATTCTGTTACTGCTCAAATAAACCTTTTTGAATGCATTCAAGCAATTTTATGTTTTGCATTTAAAATTGCCTACAATTAAGCAAAAGTCATACTGATTTCAGGTAGAGCAAGTGTTGGTCTAGTTCACTGATAGATTTACACTTCTGTGTGTGGAACACTGCAAGCAGTGAAATAGCGTTTCTTCAGGAAGAAGTAGGAGGCTACAGTGGTGTTTAGAGGAGGTTAAATGCTGCTGGACTGGGCCACCTTTATTCTACTGTGTCTAATTTGTATTAAATGGGAGTTCCTTGCTGTTCAACATGCAGCCATTTGGCTCACATTACATGAATCACAGAATCACAGAATATTCTGACTTGGAAGCGACCCATAAGGATAAAGTCCAACTCCTTAGTGAATGGCCCATACAGGGATTGAACCCACAACCCTGGCATTTTCAGCACCAGGCTCTGACCAACAGATCTGATCTCAAAGGATGGAAACACGATTTGACAAAGTCACATAAGATGAACAAGATAGCAGAACAGCATACTTTGTGAGAAATGTTACATTAAAAGGGACTTGGTTCTGATCGGGAAGCACTGGGGGGATAACATTAGCTCTTAAGATCTACAAATTTTTTCCTGTGGTAAACAATGTTCGTTATTCTACTTTTTTCTTGGGCTTAGAGGAGTACCACAGACAGAATATTGGCACAAAGTTTTGAGGATGGGCATGAGCTCACACTGCCTACTGAATGAGAATTATGTGGCTATCCTAAATGCATCCCTAAGCCATCACTAAAATACCCTGTCTGTCAGCTCTCTTAGCCATGACATTTATGCCAGGTGAGAGGACAGGGAGAAAGAGCCTATGTTTATTTCCAAAATACTTTTTGAACAGTAGTAGCTACAGGTAGATATTGTCACAGTAAGAAAGGCAAACTATTAGTTTTGACATCCTTTCTCTACATTTCCTTACAGGGGGAAGAGGAGGGGATTGATAGACACTGATCTCTTCTCTCTGGAAATCAATGACAGAAGCCGAGGGAATGAACTGAAGTTGTGTCAGGGAAGGTTTAGGTCAGATATTAGAAAAATGTTCTTCACCAGGAGGGTGTTTGGGCACTGGAGGAAGGCCCCCAGACAAGCAGTCACAGCACCAAAACTGACAGAGTTCAAGAGCTTGGACAATACTCTCAGACACATGGTGTGATTCTTGTGATTCTGGGCAGGGCCAAGAGGTGGGCTTTGATGATCCTTGTGGGTCACTTCCAACCCAGGATATTCTATGATTCTATGAATATAACCTAATATATTTGTAATAATATTCCTGTCAGATTGCAAAATGCAAATATGTTAATTATTGCATTGTCTTTTAGTGAAATGATTGTGGTTAGCATTTAACAAAAATGAAGCACTCAGGTTGTTATTTTTGCAGCTGCATAGGCAGAAGTTCTGAAAGTAACTGTGATGAAAGGGGTTTGACCCCGAAGAAGAGAGATCCGTGCATAATGCCAACATACGATATTAGCTTTGAATGCAATTATGTGTGCCCACAGTTCTTAACATTAGTAGATATTGTATCCTAAATAAGCAAGATTGCTATGTGGGGAAGAGCTTCTTTATAGCTAAAACTACTTGCAGGAACAAACTTATGCTGAATTAATCTCTACAATTCACCAGCCTCAGTGGCCCACCGTGCTGTCTGGTGGCTAACCAGATCACTGGGGAGTGGAGCCAGGCTGCTGTGCTGAGCACTTGGATGCTCCTTTCGTTTTTGTGGGGAGAACACCCACAAGTGTCCTTTATCTTTCAGATTGCTGATGCTGGTCTTTGAAGAATTACCCATCTTTTACTTTAGTAGAATTGCTATTTCTTGGTTTTATGAGTGGCAACACTTTTTCTTAATCCTGTTAACATCATTCCCATGTGAACCAACTATCTCCTACAGCTCTTTCTCTTACATTGTGCTGAGGGTTGGACAATCTGTGCCTTCACAAGGCCGTAGCTCTTCTGTGGGATCACACAGACTGTGGCTCTTTAATACCATGCACAAGCATTATCCCTGCATTCTGCAGGCACAGTGCTCATACATTCTTATTAACCTTGCAGTGGTTCTAACAGGCCAAACAATTTACAGGGAGCCACAGTATTGCTTGGGCAAGAAATAAGTATTGAGCAGACAGGGAAGTTTCTTTGCTAGCATAGTATTTCTCTGTTTAGAAGATCTTCAGAATTTTTACTTTATAACCACAAGTAGTCACAACTTTATTAAATCATGCTATCCTATTTGAAGTTATCTGATTACATGTTATGTAACCTGGGGAGTGGGAATAGCTTCTTTAAAGCCAAAAATATATTAACACAATCCTGATGCTTTTGTGGCTTTGCTTCATTCCAGAACAGGAGGTGAGCTGGTCCTTAAGACATAGAATCATCTGTAGTTTTGAATATTTCTGTACAGGCAGCTGACTTTAAGTCAGTTCTTTGTATCTTTTCACCAGTTCTCCTTCTTTAGTCACTTCAGTTGTGGGTTTGGTAGATACTGACAGCAGTTCCCGAGTTCCTCTGAGGTTGTATGCCCCAGCTGGGTGGAGCTACAGAGGATAACTTTTAATAGGATTACATAGCATTTTTTTATTAGAATATACTTTTTTATAAGATAATATAGTCCAGTCAAAGGATTCTTGTGGCTGAGTGATTTAAACAGAAAAGCTTAGGGAAACAATCCTTTCTTCTGCAAAGTATTTCCAGTAAGCCCTCTCTATCCTCAGGAAATGTGAATCAACATGTTACTGCAGAATTCTGTAAGGTAACATACCAGCTGAGAATCTGTCTTGTAGTCTTTAAGTGCTGTTTGTGGTATAGAAAAAATAGTCTTGGAATGTATCTCTGCCGCTTATTAAACAATGCAGGAGAAGCAGTAAACATAAAAGTACAGATACCCTGAGATCACCACAGTCCTTGAGCACTGGGAGGCAGCAACTGCAGCCGAAGGGCTCTGGTCCCTGAGAGAGTGATTACCTTATGATAATGGTAAGGGCAGTCTTTGTTTTACAGGGAGACCACTTGCACTTTGATGGTGAAAAATAAAAAATGGTGTTGACATTTTAGAGTGGTTTAAAGTTAATCCTTTGTTTGGAGTCAGCATTTCATACAGTAATCTTAATATCCATTCAAGATACCGCTCAAGAGCTTAATATCCATTCCGGTCCCTCAGAACGCTCCCTCTGTTCAGACATACAGTTTGGGCATAGAAAAACTTCTGACAGCTAGAGCTTTGTGGCAGGCACCAGATGGATATGCATCCATCAAACTTTGGAGTCACCTGGCAAGAAAAGCTGAGGAATTTAGGCAGGACCCCACTGAAAGGTAGAGCACAGGCAGTGCTTGTGGGACTAAGCTCCCCATACAGATTCAGGGACAGACACTATAAAATACTAACCCCCTAAACACCTTAATGTTGGACAATTTTCCTAGCTTGAGCCAATTCTAAAATCCTCTCTGGCTATATTGCTGCAGTGACTTAATTTTTCTATGAACTGATCTTGATCCAAGACACTCCTTGGAAACTTGACTTCCAGAGAAGTAAGAAAACAAGGATGTTCATGATAAAACACCTGTTAGTTGTTAATTTAGTAAGGACCTTTGGATCCTTAGTCTGTCATGATTCTGTCTTTCTGGTTCTCCTTAAACACACAAGTAAGTAATGTAGCTAAAAGTAATTTTTCAAGTGCCTTTCATCTCACCCTTTTGAATATAGTTCTGGTGCAAAACTAAGCCTTTCATTCTGAGATTTTTATAATGTGGGACATAAGCCAGACACTAATAATAATGCAAAGAGAAGTTTTACATCCAGGATTTTTGGAGTTTCTACCCAGGGCTGAGCCAAATCAAAGATCTAAATGGACAGAAACTTTCTAAAGACTAGTGCTAAAGGCATTATTTTGAGGGAATTATTTATTCCACAAATTTCATCTCTTCTTTCTACATGTGGAATCTTATGAGCAGCTGCCTTGTTTTCTTACTTCTTTTAATTACCCAAGCAGATAATTAATTATATATCTGTAATTTGCTGTAGAAATTATGACAATTGAACTGCATCCTTTAGATATCACAAGTCAGATACATGCTCAAATACTGCTCATATTTCTCAGCTTGTGAGTTTTTAATACTACTGCATTCAAGGTTAATGGAAAGTGGGTTTAGTTATTGGAAGATGTTAAATCAGTAAAATGCTATCAGTACAGGAAAAGGCCAGGCTATGCTGTAATGGCTTCTGATTGCCCTACAGTTCTTCCAAAGAAGGCAGGCAAATTTGTATCTGAATAAACCACTAAAGGAAAGATGGAAAAAATATTCACATTTAGAGTAAACTCTCCTACGAGAGGGATTTTTAGTTGGTTTCTTCATGAACATTTGCTCTGCAAAATCGTAGGGAAAAAAATCCTGATTATATGTAATTTGATACTTTTTCTTTTTAAAGAAAAGGAAGGAAGACAATTCCCAAAAGAAAATAGCTCGTGATCCCTATTATTACATCACACCAAATATGGAAGAAAATGTGCATCATTGGAGGTATCCATGCCGACCAAGAACTCTTACTAGGGTACTAAAAAAAATATTAAACTTAAATTGTTCCACCTGAGTCAGGAAGAGGTACAGACCCTGTGGGGAGCAATCCAAAGCCATGCAGGTCCTGTCTTTCTCCACTGGGCAAAGAAAGAGTGTCATGAAATTGGCCATCTAAAGCTTTGGTAGTCATATGCTCCCTAGGCTTCTTCATTCCAGTGATGGTATTTTTTCTGACCCTTGGTCCGTAAAACCTGTATTACACAAGATTTCCATAGCTAGTGTAATCCTCACTACAATTCATGTTGCTGTGCCATATCAGAGATATCTGTTTTGGTGGAGTGGCCAATCCTGGGTGAGTTTTTTCAGGCTACACCTCTAGTTTCTGCATTCTGTGACAGAGAAACCTTACCACTGTAAATGCTGCTGTCATTGCATTATCTGTAACTATTCCAAAATGCACTATAAAGGAGCATTCACAAATATTGCACAAACTGAATAAGATAATGACCATAATCTGTACAAGGGCTCATCTTCTTTATATATACAAAAAGGGCTCTGCACCTTACAAATTCCAAAAAGTATGAGAATTAAAATGATGTTCGTTAAGTTTAGAAAGTTGAGATTTGATCACAGGCAACAAGTGGATTCCAATTACTTCCCTCTCCTGCAATAATAAGTGCTCATAATACTGTACTTCAGAGTCCCTATGCACAAGGAAAACATTCCCCAGCCAAGGACGCATAATGAAGTGCAGTCCTAGTTCGTCACACAGGTAAAAAAATCCAAATGTAAAACACACGAGGTAAATAACAAGGTATTTAAGACGTTCTAAAGAGACAGGCATTATCAGGGATACATTTAATGGTGTTCTGGTTCACCAGGAAGGCTCTGAAGACACATACCATTGGATTACCTCCTCTTGTGACAGAATGGCACATGCTCAGCTGTGTTGTATCATATTTGGATCTGTTATAGGTCCAAATAGCACCTAAAAGCCAAATGCCAAATGCCTAGATGAGAGCTTGGACTCACACCTAAGGATTGAAACTTCACTCCAAACTTTTGAGTTTGGGCCAAGCACAAACTACAAAAATTGTGTTTGCCAGATTTTTTCCAGATCATGCCCAAGGAAGTAGAAATTGCACAAGACCTGAAAAATCAGCAGGTTTTTCACCATTTGGATGCAAAAAGTTCATCCATAAATTAATCCTGGATTCACTGTGGATTTGAACTTCGAAAGATGATGAGACACAGCTGGACTGTACTTTTGTTGCGCCACTTTCCACCCTTCAACAGGCAATGAACCCCATTTAAACCTCAAAAAGCTTGAGTCAATTGCTCTTCCTTGTGTCAGTGTCTAAATTTTTCATCTAAACCCCTGAAAGCAAACCTAGCTTGGCTACAAGTCTGTTGGGTTGATGTAAAAGCCATAAAGTTGCATCTAGTTGGGGCTCACTTCTATCTCCACCGAAACTGAGATGAAGCTTCACCAAGCAGTGGCTGAGCTCTGGCCAAGGCTGGAAAATGCCAACTGGAAACTTTCCCTCTGATGCCGATTCAAATCCAGGTTGGATGGGGCTTTGAACAACTTTGTCTAGTGGCAGGGAGTTTGGAAATAGACGGTCTTTAAGGTGCCTTCCAACCCAAACCATGCTACAAAGCTGCGATTCTATCAATTATTTCTGTGCACCATCTGGTGGTTCTTTGCAGCCGGTGCAACAGCAGCTCCCAGTGCTCCAGCGGTGGTTGCACCACTCCCAGCTGACCTTGCAAATGCTCTTGGGCTAATGCAGGATATAGCACCTGTCACCAGACTAGTTAATGATGGAAAAGAACACAAATCCCCCTGGTATGGCAGAAATCCTGTTTTTTGCTTCAGGTTGCTATTCCATCATCCTGAACACAGACCTCTTCACAAAAGCACGTAGAGAGTAAAAAATGAAATCTGAAAAAACTCTATAAAGGGAAAAAAAACTCAGTCAAAGTTTAACAAATGCTTTAATCAGGGTATTCTATAAAGCCTGCCAGAGGTATGTGCCAACTAACAGCAACTTTTGACCCTGATTTTTGGCTTCGTTGACTCTTGGCACTCAAACAACATGCTGGCTCAACACTCTGACAAAGCCGACCAATTGGATCGGATTGTATTTAAGTGGTTTTGGAGGAGGACAGTCATCATCATTAGGGGATTAAAAAATCTCAGGCTCAGGAGTCGTGCAACAAATGCATGTTGAACTATTTAAATATGGAGCACGAGTCATAGGATAGCTTAAGGAATTGAAGAAAAAACCCAGAAAGACATCTACTTCCCCATGGGAATGTGTGACATTGTAGAACAAGTGACATCTTCACTTCCTATTTATGGAATCTTAATGTGGCAACCATGGTGAAATGGTTTAAGGTCTCAATGACTGAAAACAGCAAATCCAAATGGATCTGATTAGACAAGTTCTGCAAACCTTGCCAGTTGCTGACCATTGCTCAGTTAAAACCTGGACTAACTCCACCAAAGCCAATAGAGAAATTAGGAGCTAACAGTTTTCCTTCAGCCTGGAGTCATGTCCTTCTTGTACTTCATGTTTTATTCAAAGAGCAAGTTTCTATGTCTTCCTGCTTTGGATAACTTTCTTTTTATAATTCCTATAATTTCTGCACATTCTCATGATCTCTGGAGACGTGAAAATGGGCCATAATACTAGTGGGACCTGTCCTTGGAGAATATACCCTGCATACAGGGAACAGGTCTCAGAATGGTGGCCTGCAGCTACTGTCCCTGATACAAGAGCTGTCTCAGGGAAAGGGACCAGTGAGACTGGTGAAGCTGTTCAGCTGCTCTGTGATTGGGATAAACAATGCTCCCCCACAGACACACACAGCCCAAAGCAGAGGAAACTTCAGAACAGGCTGGATCCTCCATTTCTTCTTGTCCTCTGCTCTCAACTCACATCCACACACCCACAGTCAGTGAAGGCTGGTTCTCTTTCCCTCCCAGATCAACTAAATTTTTGACCAGAGGCAAAACACTATTTAAACTTTCCAGCGTGGAAGGAAAATCTCTATATCCCAGTTTTGCTGGGTCATATCATTCCGGTATTAACTGCCAAGCCTATTCCCCACCTGGACATCTGTGAGAAGGACCTCACACAATCAGGTTGTTCTCTCACATGAAAGATTTTCCAGTCAGGCACACCCTTTTTGAAATACATTGGATACCGTAAAAGTTCTTCAGAAAACATTTCCTCTTTCCCTGCTTCTGAACTTGGATAGCTGTAATTTCATTGACTTGCCAGCCAGTGAGCCCTTTTCTAAGGAAAATACTGTACAGACACAGCCTGTTGGAAGAAATAATTGAGCTGTTAAAAAAACCCAGCAAGACACAAACTGAAAACCAGGTTTGTTTTTAACCTCAGTGGTTTTGACCTCAGTGGTAATGGGTGTTTTTCTCTGATCTGTCATGTCTCTCTATTCAGTACTGATATTCTTCCCAAAGAAAAATTCCCATGAACTCACTTTCATAGAAAATGCAGAATACCCCACAATTCCTAAAATAATAGGGAGTTTTTCTGGGTTTTTGAGCCTTATATAGACTGTATCTTTTAAGCCTTATTTTTTTAAAAGTTGATCCAGCACACAGATGCAGGGCATTATATGACACGAACCTATCTTTGAAACACCTTTGCTGAAATTTTTATTTGTGAGCAGTCATCTTTAAAAACAGATTCATTTATCAAGCTTGCATCTACATCTGAATTCAGTGTAAGGATTTGGCTCTGATAAGAATACAATTTCTGCTATAACAGTCCTGCCTCCACTGGGAAGGACTTTCTTTGATCTGTTATAAACTGATCAAGACTTAATAGTCATCTGAGAAACTCTTGGTTCATAACTCATTTTTACAGCTATCTGATTTCTTTTCTGTTCTGAGTTTATCTTGGATATGAGGCCCCTGAAACAAATTTAAACTTCTCCACAAAACTATGAATATAAAATCTCCTGTGAGGCAATCCAATTTATCTGTTATCATGATTAATCAGATTGTGACTCTCCAGCAAGGCTGTCACAAGGCCAGAGCAATTAAGAAACTTTCATCCTTTTGTGGTTCCTGTTTTGTATTTATTTTTATATACTCTCAGTAACTACCTAGTCATTTCAGTTTAATTGCTGTAGTTCTGTACCCCTACCTCCACCTCGAAAAAGGAGTTCTTCATGAACTTTTTGTCCCCAAGCACTAATCTGTTTTCGTGACCTGAACAGTATTTATCCCCGGTTATAAATGAAATCTGTATTTCATCACATTCATCACTCTTTTTCATGCTACAGCCAAATAGCTGCACTCCTACAGCTTCAAATGATGGCACAGAAGAGAATTGTTAGATATGCACATTCCAGCTATCCCACATCTGCCAGGTCTGTTGTGGGCAAAAATGAGGAAACCAGAGCCAAAAAAACAACCCTGCTTTGTGTGTATGTTTTATTTTAAACCATTCTGAAGCCAAGAATGTGAAGATCAACCAAATGCTGACATGCTAGTAATATTTTGCTTTACACAGATCTATAAATATACTTATCACTGTTTAAAGTAAGACTGAATATACTGTAGTCATAAGAAACACACATGTTTTAGAGGACAGATAGAAATAATTATATGAAAGAAAGACTGGAAACACTTTCTTTTTCTGGGTGGGGTTAGACTTCCTATAAAACTTCATTGGGGATAATCTTCCATTATTTGTGCAGGTGAACTTAATGGAGCTTTCTCTAGGATTGGGCCCAAAAACAAATATAATTTTTGTTCTTTGGTTTTCAAGTTTTCTGCAAACTTCTTTCATTCTGGACCCACTTCTAAGCCATCTATAGCTATAAATAGCAAAACTATTATCAGTAACTCTGAACTCACCATATAGGAGTACCTCCACTGGAAAAAAAAGTAGGCTCTCATAAATAATAAAAAAATATTGTTCAAAAGAAACACAGAATTGCCTCATCTAGGAATCAGCTATGATTAATGTAGTTCACCCTGCTGTCTCTGACAAAGACCAGCACCAGACACAGGGCTAGAAAACTGGTATGAAAGGATATAGCAGGATTGGGAAGAAAAGAATGAAAAAAGGTAGTGAGGTACCTGCTGTATGGACAGAATGTACACACTGACTTTCTGGAATTTCCTTATACTGAAGCTCAAGGAGAAGCAAGGGACAGATTTCACAGACTGTCTTTGGTGTAGACAAAGGAGAAAAAAGAAAAATGGTGATTTTGATAAAGGATTGTAAGCAAGGACAGGAGAGACTCCTGCTTCTTCTTATAGAAGAGACAGGGCAGGCAGGAGTGGAGGTAATGTGGCAGGAAGTGTAGGATCTTTGGATAAGTTCCACTGGATCTCCTCCTACACAGGAAAGAAAATGCACACCCCTGTGTGACTCTGGGGAAGGCAGCAGAGTGGGTCACTGACAGACTAGCAGGGAAGAACAACCCCATTGGTAAAGGGAAAGATGTTAGAAGGCACCCAAATCTTGAATAAGAGTAATTAAAGGTATCAGGTGAGGTTTGTCAATGTTTAGAGGACTGCCTGTCCTTTCAGAAAAATAAAATGCAGTTCCCCAAGTCAATGCCTGAGTCGGCTGAGAATTTCTAGACTGAATAGATCTGAATTCAATGGTTCCTCTCACCAAGTACTTACAACCCGCTGGGTCTGAGGACACCTTCGTGAGTCATTCATGTACCATTAGTAGCTCCTGGCTCTGAAGCCAGACCTGCATTCACATGCAGCAGATTCCCTTCTTCATTCATGAAGCACAACACATACTCACAAGAAGAGGCAGCTTGAGCAAGGGAACCAAAAAGCTCTCCTCTGCTTGCTCTTTGGAAGAAGCAGTGGACCAGAGAGAAGCATCCAGTTACCCAGATCTGACTTGTGTGCTGGCAGTTGGGCCACACTGGTTTTGCATATGGTATATAAAATGAATGATCATAAAAATGGGTATTGATGGAGTGTGATTCCACCCTTAAAGTGCAGCTAAATCCACTGCATCAGTCCAGGCGAGTGCCAAAAATGTGAGGGAGCTGCACCAGCATCACATAATCTGTGCAATGAATAAACTCAGGGTTAAATGGACCTCACAGCATGAATGTAAGATTGCCCATCTAGTGTGAGAGTGTAAGTAAATTCAGAGATAAATCCTGCAGGAATTGCAACAAATGGGATACATAAACAAATTTCAGGCTTGTGCAAAAACTGTTGTCCCAACCACTTAATGGCAGTAGCAGGGGAGTATTGAGTTCTGCAGATCGTACATATCCATGGGTAAGACAGTGACCAACCTGTGTGCTTATTTTCTGCACCTTTACACTGCTCAGTCTTTGAAAATTTGTCATCTTTGTATGATTCTATTTACTCACTTGGCCCTAGGGAAAAAAGTTGGTTAGGAAGGAATGAGTAACTTTTTTTCAACTTGCTTTTTTTCTCAAGAAAGGAGCAGAATAATCTCTTTTTTTCCCTTGTTTTCTGCCTGCATGCTGAAAGATGGGCATATTATCAGACTGATAAATTTTCCAAAGAATTCTGAAGGGTTGATCTGAACCAAATGTAAATACTAAGCAATGCAACTCTTGTCATTTTTTCTTTTTTTTTTTTCAGTGTGGGTACAGAAATCATTAAGTTGAGTAGGGCTTGGACTGAGATCTGTAATACTTTTTTCCATGTTCATCAGAGACCACTAAATAACTTGAAAAATGTTCTTTTGTATCTCAGTAAACAAAAACAAAAATTAAGACCAAGTTTTTCCTCTATGTCATTCCAAAGTGAAACATTTTAACTTCCTTTGTGGTTTGTTCTTCCCTTGAAAGATGTATTAGAGTTTAAAAAGTACCATTAGATTGACAGACTGGCATGTCAGAACTGGTTGGGTTATTACTGATGCTTTATGCTCTTCGGAGCATGACTGCCACAGCTATTTGGTTCTCAGTTAAATGTTCATGTGAGTAATTCCACTGCAGTCTTCCAAGGAGAAGTTCAAAAACATCAGGATTTATGCTACTTCTGTTCCCTGAAATGTGATCTGTACACATTGTTTGTAGAACACCTGAAGTTTATTAACTGCTTGGTGCTCATGGGCATCTTTTCCACCTAAAAGCATCCACCTACTGTTTATTGAAATCTAAGTAGATCTAAACAAACTAAGCCTGGGGCCATATCATCGTGACAGGCAGCCACAGAGGAGTTAACTAAAATGTGCAAGCTAAGTCTCAATTTACAATTAATAATTAACGTTTATAAGATTGCAAACCCTTTACTCCCACTGTCAGGCTGTTACTTATCAAAACATTCTCAGTGCAGTCAATGAAAGGTGTGTAACTGCTGACAAACATGAAAATGAGTCTGCAAGTCCTCGGTACTTGGTGTACATGGCTGAATCTTAAGCAAAACCTTGCTGTCACTTATTCAGGACAAACTAGATCATTTATATAGCTGTTGCTACTTTGAAAACTTGTCTTATTTATTTATTTATATTTATTTTGGCACTCTGGCGGGTTTTTAGGAAGATTCCTAAAAGGTTTGGAGTAGCTCAGGCATGTCTACAACATGTGTGGCTAACAATTGGGCAGCATATGTCAGCAAGTCGGGCCAGCGTGGAACTGGCAGGGCAAACCCCCCTCTATTTTCTGTGGAAATAAATCTGCAGCAGCTCCCTTTGAAGCCTCAAACCACCCGTGCACAAAAATTGTGCCAGAAATCTGACCTGATGTGTAACAACACACATGTCCTGACACTGAATAATGCTGGCTACATCCTTAGTTACCATAAGAGGATGAATTTCTTCCACAGCCAGCTTCCTTCACTTCATATGTCAGTCCCTTCACTTGGCAATTTGCATTAACTGAACTACTGAAAACTAAAAGAAAATTGAAATGGAATGTGAGCATCTCCTCCTCTTCAAAGTCACAGCAAAAGAGACACCGTGGTTGCTCTCCCTCTTACCAGACTTGCAACAAGACAAAGAGAGGCTGGCCTGTGACAATTGCTCTTGTTTGCACCCTTTTCTTACAAATTTCTTATACTTTACCATATACTTTAGTAGTATCTTTCGTAGGCCACACATGTGAAAGTCTTTCACCCATAACTGATTCCCCACAACCCAACCAGTTATCAGTGCTGTTCTGAGAAACACAGCACTGTAAGAAAACTGGTATTGCCTGTGACTCAGTCGAGCCTTCCATGTGACATATGATTTGGGAAAAACTGAGAATAAAATGCACACTGGAACAGAAACACCAAAGTAGCTACCTGCTTACGTTTTCATCACTCTTTAACCTGAAAAGTTACTGTGGTTTCTAGAACTATGTGTTTAACTTAACATCTCATACATGTGAAGTCCCCTGTTGTGTACCCTGTTTCTCTCTACTGATCTCAGTAATACAAAGGTACTGAAACCTAAATTTTAGCTGCTGCATGTTGATAGATTGACATGAACCACATTAAGTTAACATTAAGTTGTGAACCCAGGCACGGGTGCTGTATTAGCATTTAAATCGATGATGGGTAATCACAGGACGTAATATGAGAATCGTATTCTTAGAGTAACATTAGCATTAAAACCCTTGTGGTACAGAAGGCATCAATGTTCACTAGAAATTTCAAACTTCTCAAGCATCTAGAAATGTGTCTTATCCTGCCAAGTACTGAACATCCATCTTTTCTAAAAAGCTGTTCAAGGCACTTCTGAACACTGAGCAAAGGCATGCCACCTCCACCCTTAAGCCACTGGGAGAGATAGTAAGTTGTCAGTGTGTTATATTTCAGATAATTGAAGGTTTAAGTCTGGTTTCTTACAGTTTTGGTAACAAAGACATCTATATTTACTAATGAAATTGTTGTTCTTCAGCTCCCACATGCTATTGCTTCTGTTGCTTATAAATAAAGCAAGAGGAATCGATTTTAAAATATGCTAAGCAACTAATGCTCATGCTGACTTCATGGAGAACTCTTAATTTCTCAGTACATCAGGTCCTCACTCATTAGTCTCCGAGTTCATTTTCCCAGTAACACAGACCTACGTTCACTTTCCACGAGATTTTTATGCTCCTTAATGTCTCACACTGAAGACTCTTTTTTCCTTCAGCTGAATACTACTAACATACAGCTTCTGAAGGCATTCTTTATTTCCGCAGTTAGATACTAGTTATTAGCTATTCACCTGAAAGTTACATGATAGGTATTATTATCTCTAGTTTTAATAAAGAAAGCTTGTGACCTGTGGGCAAATGGGAAAAGGTTCCTCCTTCTTATAAATTTTTCCATGAAATCTCATTCTTCCTACTGATGACTACATAAGGTTCCTCTTAAAATTGGAACTAGTTCTTTATAACTGAAATTACTTGCTAAATAAAGAAGCAGTGGAGGATTACAGCGATGATGATGACTGCTGGAACTGACTAGAGAAGCTAATAATTAGCGAAAATTAATCTCAGTGATTACAGTGGGAGAAATAAATCTAAGGATCTTGCACATTTAAGGCACATTGCAAACTGTAAATCGACATTAAAATCCTCTAAATCTGTTATTTCCTTGAATTTAAATAGATTCTAGCAATTGTATGAGTATCTTTGGGAAGAAATTATTTTCCTGCAATTTTTTGTGCCTAGTGCTTTTCCCAACCTTCTGGTAAAGCCTGACTGACAAAACCATGGGGGTGCACCCACATTTGTTTCAGTACACAATGTAAGTGATACTGCTTACATGGTACTGGTTGTACAGTGAGACGGCAACTGGTGAGAAGAATGGCATAAAGGCTGCTGAATAAGCTTCTTATTTATGGGAAAAAAACCTCTTAGAAGACTTTTCTTGAGGAGAATAAACCCACCTTTTATTCAGACTTTCACACAACACCTATTTCTTCGTGCATTCAGCATTTTTCTTACACACTAGTATTCTGGATAGCTATCCTGTTTGACTGCATAGGCCTCCCAGGGATAGCCTTGGATGGCTGAATCTGAATATCTGGGCAGTATCTCCAACAATTTTGCTTCTCTGTTTCATGAGACAGAATCCAGCTTTATTAGATTTTTTTTCCCCCTGATTTAATGTGCTGGATATGTGCATGGTTTGATGTGCAGAGTAATGCTTGTTTGGCTTTATTTCCCCTCTGTGACATATAAAATCTAATAAGCAAGACTTTTTCTTTTGTTGCTATGGCAGGAAGATTCTTCAAACACTTAATGATAGAAAATAATTTTAAAAAACCCAAAACAACAGAGGGGCATCTCACTTCTATTTTTGGCAAGTTTGTTCACATGTGTTTACAAAGCCTGAACTCTGAAATGCTCTAAGCTCAAAGTTCCACAGTGAAACCAAGCCAACCTCATAAAATTCAATAACTCCAGAGTCTGAATTCTTATACTAAATGTATTATTGTTCAAAAGGAACTTGTAAGGATCATTTACATGAGAAGGCAGGCCTTCCTAATAATTTCCAAATAAAGAACTACCTGCTTGCCACAATGAGGCAACACATAGGGCTTGTGCTTTATATTCCATATTTCATCAATGCAGTTGTTCAGTATTCCAGAACCCCGTTTATAAACTTTTCAAGAGATTTGCTTTCCCAGCTTCATCTGAAGTTTGGATGTTTTTCCAAATGTAACTGTTACAAAAATTTCTAGCAATATTAATAATGTTTATTGGTTTTTTGTTTCAGGAGGTGCAGAATCAGACTGTGGTATAAAATTAATAACTCAGAGACTTACAAGATGATGCTTCTGCAAAAATCTGGTGAGGAATGGTACCGCTTCAGTGGGATGCCCTGGTTGTGTGGTGTTTTAACTTGGATGATTAATTTTGGTTTGAAATCACATTTGATTACTATGTGGAGGAAGAGGGGAAAGCTTAAAACTTACCAGGCATTTAATGTTTTTATTTCTTCCCCCATATATACAATGTTTGCTTTGCATCTTCCTGCTTATTTCTCTCATTTCCCATCTTGTCTAGTACTCCCCAGAAACTCTCCTGCATAATCTGTTCTGCCACGTTTTGTCCAGCCTAACCTCACAGAAAGCTACAGCCATGCTTTCACACTGCCCCCAGAATGCACTTACACACCACAGGACCCCTTTGGGTCTGAAAATGTCAAGAGAGAGCAAGGGTGAAAGGAAATGTAGTGAGGGTGCAGGGAAAAGCTGTAACGGGAGCAAGCTCTACTGCAGTGGGGCCTTTCTACTCTCCCTGTACTTTCTGGTACTTGTTTCCTTCAGGACACTTCCTGAGCTCTCCAATTGAAGCAAAAAAAAGAGAGCAATAAAGCATGTGGAACCTTGTCACAGTCATATTATGCTGATGTTACCTTTCACTGGAAAGTATTCACTCTGTTTAACTGTAGGTATCAAATTCATGCTCACCCTGCAGGCTCAGTGGCTTCCACAAGTCAGATAACTCAATTAAATACTCAATGTTACAAGCGGCACCGATGTAGTCAGGTAACTTTCCCTTCTTCTTACTTTCATATTTTTGTAATGCTTTTTCCTGTTTAAGGAGATTGTCAGGGCAGTTGCTAAGAGCTTGAATAACTCATCCTTGATGAACGTGCAATCAGCAGAATTAACAGTTTCTCAGGCACATGCAGAATTGTGTGGCAGAAATTTTCTTAGTAAGTGTCCACCTGAAGTCAGTAAAGTGTGGCTGCCGGGGGCAAGAAGCATAGCAGAGGTTTTGGCTGACTCAATTTTAAAGAAACAAGATGAGCTTACAATTCTGTTAAAAACAACTTTTAACCAATTGCTTTTTTCATGTTGGTGTTAGAAGTAAACAAATGCAGTCATACACAGGTAGGTATGAGTTTGTTGTTTTCTTGCAACCTTGGAGTCATGTAGGAGTTTTTTACAGGGTCAAGATCTTGCAGCAGACAACTTCTGAGGCTCGGACTCAAGAAAGGACCAAGGAGAACCTGTTACCTCTTCTAAAGAGCCTTAGGAATTGCTGGTGCCAGGAAAAATTAACATCCTGCTTAATGTAAAAATAATTTTTTCATGGGTCAGAGGCATAACACTGATATAATACAAAAAATATTATGTGAAAACAAGGAATTTACAGTATTTTGTTGAAATATAATCTGAGGAAATGATGTAATTACATTTTATAATGAGAACCTGCTTTTGATTATTTCTCTTAAATTCTTCTCAATGTCCCAAGTGTGAGCAATGCTGGTGCTATAGCATGCACAGCCAGTTAAAAACTAAGGTCAGATAACCATATACAAACTCCAACATGTTTTACTAGGTTACGAATTAAGAGATAGTAGCTGGAATTTCGGATCCCATTCTGCAATACTTTGTGACAGTGGGAGCATCACTTCATCTATAAGATGCTATAAATCTCTTTTATATTTGAACATGGGGAAAACAATGAAAAGAAATCAGATTATGGGCCTGTTAAAAATTGTATAAACTGTTCTGTAACATTTTTTCTCAGATCAACAGATCTCCTCAGCTTGACAACACTCAACCTTCACTTAGATACCTTTACTCCAGACCCAGTTTCATCCCATCATCCCACAAGAGTTCTTGATCTTGGCTAGCAGCTTTTGAAAAAGGAGAGTAAGAAAGCTCCATCAGGATCAAAGCCTTCATGGACTGTCCCCAAGGCACACCCAAAGTGGTAATTCATGAAGGCCATCAGGTGAGCATAATGGCTCATAAAAACCAAGGTTTGGGGTGGCATGAGGAAGGACGCTAGATACCAAAAAAAATCTGGGTTAAGCTTGAAGGCCAGGGAGATAGCTCAAAACAAATAAAAAAACCAAAGTTTAGGAAATCCAGTGATGGTCTTTCTTCATGTGAGAGGAACTAGAGGTGCCTGGCAGCATCTTGCCACCTAGAACGAGGCCTGGAACACTGTAATGAGAGTGTGAGAAGGACAGTCTCACATCGTTAAGATTTAACCGATTTATTAAAACAAAACAGCTGAGAACAAAATGGCAAAGCAGACTGGGGCAGCGCACGCGCAACGCTGGGTGCTCTCCCCGCCAACGCGACAAGGGAAGAGGACCCGGTGCAAAGCACCAGTCCAGTTCTATAAACTGTCCTTAGCTCCCCATTGGTCAGTTTTGGATCCTCCGCATGATTGGATCTTTTTCTCCATAGTGATTGGCTCGTTTCCTAGGAGCATCCCTGTCCAATCATTTCTGTGCGGCGTCATCTGGTTGGTCTTGGTCTGGTCCAATCTAGATCCAAGTGACATCACTGCTTCTCGCTCAGAACATTCCAGAAAGATCCCCATCCCACTATGGTCAGCAACACACTTAAACAGTAGAGAACATCACACATCAAAGGTTAAACCTATGGGGGACCGTAACTTCCTAACTTTATAACCATTTGCAGTTAAATAGGAAACAGTAACACTACTTAATTACAACTTATTTTTAACAGTAGCAACTCATCCTAATAGACTCCGAACCATTTATAACAAATGTAACAAATCAACTCCTTAGTAACAACTCAGTTTAAAAAGCCCTCAACCGTTTATAACAGAGAGGGCAAGATAAGAGTGACTGGAAATCCAGCCCGTTACAGGGCTGTGAGGCCTGGCCGTGGCATGGAGCGCACTGCACAACAAAGGCCACATCAAGCAAGGAATATCATCTGTGCAACTGGGAACACAGGACATTTGGGAAAGAAATCAATATATATTCAGAGGAAGCAGGATCTTCAGGAAAATGAACCCTGAAGCTGTTGACCGAGCACAGGTGATGAGTTCACTTTAAAAGCTAACGGACATTTAAGTTGTTTGAAATATTATTAAGGATAATGTTTTCTTCTTATATTTAAAAGTAGTTTTCTAATTTTTGTCTTTATAGCCTTTTGCATCTCAGAATCATTTACAAAACAAATTAGCACCCAGGATGCTTAATTTCCTTCTGAAAGGTAAGTCCTTTATTATGGTGTGTAGTGTAAACAACTTGATACTTCCCCACAAAATAAGTGGATTTTTAAAAAGCCAAAGAGCATCTTCTCTTTTAATTGGTTTCCACTTGCGTCAGTGTGGCCCTCCCGGCAGTACAGCTGGTTGGAGCGCCCAGGGATGAGGGCTCTGTGGTGCTACAGGCAGGTACCGCTGCTTGCTGGGTTTATCAGGCTGCGAAGCGCTGCAGGGAGGGAGGCAGAGGGCCAGGTGAGCGCTGCCACTGCTCCGGGCTGGGATTCAGTGCTGCCGCCCTGTCCCACCTCACACGCGGGCTGGAGCATCCTCCCAGCTTCACTGTGGTCTCTAGCTCCGGAGAAGACTGATGCCTTGGAGAGGCTGCCCTGGAACAGAGGCTGGACAGAGTGAGAGGATAAAGGGTAGGGATTTATTGAAAGGCCTTCACAGGGTACACTTTGGGCAGTGCAGGAGATGTCATCCACCCAAGATGGACAACAGTCACACGTTTTTCGGACAGATTTAAGTTTTGTCCATTTGCATATCAGAGGTTAATAGTCCAATTACAACTTCAGGTTCCATTCTCTTAGTTTGCTCCCCCCAACTCACTATTGTTTACATTTCTGGGGGCCTGAAACAGTGAGGTGTCCTTGATTCTCAGGCCTAGAGAGGAATTGTTGTGTCTGACCAAAATGGGTAAAGCAGTTGCTAACACTCTACATGGAGCTCAGAGATATACACTAAAGAATTGCAGGATTACAAATATATGAAAATATGAACGCTAAAATCCTAACTCATCAATACAGAAGTGAGTTATTTGCTTATTACTCTCTCCAGGTTCTCTCTTCTCCACGCAATCTCCTTTGCAAAAAGCTGTGATACAATTCTAGAAATTGAAAGAGACTTTCATTGCACTACTGTAGGTTTTTTGCACGGTGTCCCTCAGGCTGAGGTTTCATGTTACGGTGAAATGATGTAGCAGTGAGCTGCTGCCCAAAGGAGCAGGCCCACTATTGCCGCCCCTCTGCAGATCCTTTCTCTGGCCATAGCAGCCAGTTTCCCCTATTTTATTTCCATCCAGCACAATGATTGTGTGGTTTTAGGATTAGTCTGTTTATGTGGCCCATGACATAGGGAACTATTCTGTTTCTTTTCTCCCGAGCCAGGGTTTCTCTTGGATCAGTTCATACATGGCTTCACCTTTTCTAATTTAAAACATAGTAATGTTGAGAGGTTTTTCGTTCTTTTTCTCTCTTTTTTTTTTTTCTTTTAAATACAGTTATAAAGTTGAATTGGCTAATAGGCAGAATCTCTCTTTTTTGCACACGTACCATGTGTGTAGTTGCCCATTTTCAGTGTCATTTTCACATGTGAAAGTAAATCACAAATAATATTTGTTCTGTTGAGACATTTTTCAAAACTAAACAAGCGGAGAGCACAATTCACATTAAAACCTTGAGAAAGGTGCTGCCTATGTTGCTGTCACCACTTCTTGTCTCCTCTGTAAAGTTTTTAAGCCTCAAGAAAATAATGACTGAACTTTTCAAAGAATGTGATGAAATACACGTCTCATTAAATGAATTGAGAATTCTCAATTTGGTGTACCTCAGAAATCTGCACTCTTCATCGGTTTCCTTTGCTTTCAATGTTGCAATTAGTGCAGACAGACTTGAAATGTGTAAGGAGAGACCGTCCGGCCCTAATTGATCTGACTCAGCTCTGGCTCCAAGGGTTCAGTGTTACTGTGCATGTGAGCCAGTGGCAAGTTTCTGTAACATAGGCAGCATGATTAAAAGTACAAGACTCCTTTCTATCAAAAGCAGCACGGACACTGCAGAGGGATAGAGTTAATCCAGGTGGTACCTGCAGTTCAAGCAGGCACATGTTGACAAAGATACCTGACTTCTTCAAGAGTCCACCTCACAAATACAAGATGTCATGACAGCCTTGGTAATGGAGACCAGATCTCTTTATAGCTGACAGAAACATTTGTTTGCATTCCACCAGATGATTCTGTTTCCCATCACTAAGAGCTTTAAGAATTTCTTGACATTATGAGTTTTTTAATAGCTTTTCTTTTTATTAACTTAAACAATTTTCCATTAACGTGCCAGTGTTTTAACTATTTGTTTAATGTCTGAGGGTGATGTAAAATCACCTTAATGGCTGCTATATCACCATTTGCTGTGCTGGTCTATTCTTTCCCCAATATGTAACTTGAGTAATCCTGTCTTTATGAATCCTGCGTTCTTGCTGGAACAGTATGTTGTCATTATAGTAAAAACAGTACAAAGCCCAGTCAGCCTCAGACAAGTTCTGACTCATAAAGAAACAAAACTGATATCCAGAAGATTTCAGGATGTGTGGCGGTGTAAGAAGAATTTTTTCTTTTTCCTTTTAAGAAAAATTGGGGAGTTTTATATTATGTTAACTAGTTTTGACAGGTTTTTAATGTTCCTTGCTAAAACCACAAAAATGATTCTTTGCAAACTCACATTTTACTCTGGAATATTGCACCAGTGTACCACTATTCTGAAATTTTTCTCAAACGCTTTCAATGACAATCTGTACTGACAGGAGAGAACACTTCATCATTACAGAAAGTTTTCATGGGAAGAGTTGTGGGGCTTCTGAATCAATGCAGGTCATTCATATCCATAGTGTATTCATAGCAATTATATACTCAGTCATGCTTCATTTGTGAATTTGTGGCACATAAATGACTTAACCAGACAGTACAGAGGTAAACAGAAAAGTTTCAGCTGTAGAAGGAAAATTGTATTGATAAGTTCAATTCTATTTTCCTTTAAAATATGTCAAATACCCTCCTCGCTTCAGCAGATGCATGAATCAATTTCTATGCTTAAAAATATAAAATTATATCACCCATCAATGTCAGTCTTGTGTAACTGTGGTCCACAAATCATCTGACTACTGAGAAAATTTATGACATTAGACATTGGGAAAAAAGTATTACCTGGATGGCAAGCAAAGTAAACAAACTTGGGAATTTGGAAGAACCTAATTGTGTGCCTGTTAGGGGCTGACATGCTTCCCAAGGCGTGTTGTGAAAGAGTTTCTGTCTGACTACTGCATTTATTGGCACTATCACATATCATCTTCGGAGCAGATACACATATCCAGTCTTTTATTTCTAGAGAATAGGAAGCAAGTAAACAAGGATTTTCTGGGTGTGAATTTGAGGAAGAACAATTGATTCTTTGCATACTTCCCACACTTTTTCCTTCCCTTTAGATGTTACTTATATATCTGGGTTTGACAAAAAAACTCAACACACTTAAAGGTAATCTGAGAAAGACTGGATTTTGAGGAGCCCTAGCCCAATATGTCTGTACAAAAGTGAAATACATGTTCTTTTGAAAAAAAAAATAAGCCAGTAAATTTAAGTAATTATGCACATCTACTCTATTTTTTTGGATTTCATATTTGGAAAAGATAATTTTCATCTTGGGCATCTTAGGAACAAAAATCAGGTTTTATTTCTGGTCATAGATATCTAACTGAAAAGATAGCACTAAGAAGATAATTTGTGTGCTTTCATTTCAAAGTAGCTGGAGGACTGCTGTGTTAAAGACATAGAGGATGAAACGAGGTAAATGGCTAAACTTTTCCTTTTATGAACTGCAGTGTGGGTCACTTTTAAGAAACTTCTTACAGTCTAAAGATTCCTCAAGGGAGGGAGTGGAGGAGGGGTGGTGATCATCTCTCTCCAGTGGCACACGGCATTGGAATGAAGATGCATCAAGCGAAGGTCAGATGTAAGATTTCTTCACCGAGTTGGGGGTTGGTCACTGGAACAGGCTCCCCAGAGAAGTGGTCGTGGCATCAAACCTGTCAGAGATCAAGGAGCATCTGATCAATGCTTTTTGTGATATGGTTTAATTTTTGGTAGTTCTCTGAGAAGCAGGGATTTGAACTTGATGGTCTTTATGGATCCCCTCCAACTTCTTATATTGCATAATTCTGTGACTCCGCTGGAGAACTTGGTGATGAGATCCAAGTGCTGTGTTTTCCTGAGTCCATTTCTCCATGTTAAGTAATTTCTCCTTAGAAAGTAATCAGGATCTATATGGGCTGGCTAATTACCCGCCTTGAATTGCAGTGTCGCTGCCTCCTCTGCTAAAGGTTGCCACATTCTGCCACCCAATTGCTTATTTCAGCACTCCCTGATCACTGTCTGAGAGACAGAAACAAGTCAGTTTAGCAGAATCCTACTGCTTTGTATTAACTTTGTAAATTTGTTATGAAATTAAGGTAGGAAGTGATCTCACAGCAACTCTGGTTAGAGGGACAGTGTGCTTGGCATGAAATTAATGCCAGAAGGCACAGTAGTCCCAGGACACTTTAGAACTTCAGCAGATTAATTCAGAGGAGTGTTATTTTAGATTATTAATACATCTTGCATTTCCTGCTATTTTTAAAGTTTTCACATTACCATAATGTGAAATTAACACATTCATGTTACATAAATGCTTTTTTCCCAAAAAAACCCTCTCTGATTTTAAATTTATAAAAAATGTTTAATAGAAATTAGTTGGTTAAACTCTTTATTATATCAAATACCTTAGTTATGATCAGATTCTAATATTCTGTCTACGTCTGTTAACACTCATTTTTAGCAGAATATATTTCAGTCTTTCACATGAGACAGAATGAAGAAAGTGTTGCAACACCTAATTTTGCACAGAGACTCCAGAGCTGTCAACTCATCCCATTTCTTGTACTTCAGACAAAAAGAATATTTGGTGCTCTGCAGCCATTTCCAACATGGCATACAATATAGTCCTTTGACTAGTTGGCATCCTTCTATAAAGCAAGGATTTTGGTTTTAGTTTGCTGTCCTTTCTGCCACTTGGCAGAAATATTCTTAGCTTTTTAAAAACAGATCAAATATATTCATGCGACCCCATGTGTTCCAAGTAGCAGAGAAATAACTTCTCCAGTACCATTGGTACCGTCATTCACCGTCCTATTCACCATCCTAAGAGATTCAGATCCTTCCTTTACATGCTTACAAGAACAAGAAGGCACATTATGCTTATAACATTTACCCAACAGAATCCAAATAGTTGAGCTCAGCCCTTCTCACCCTTTGCACTGCTTCTACCAGGAGTGTTCAGGGCGTAGATAACTTACAGGCAAACAACTGTGCAGTCGTCTATTCATTAGTTTTCTTTCAAGGCTGAGTTCACGATTATCTGTTCCTTTGAAACAGGACACACTGGCTTGCTATCCCTTTATACATTCCTTCCCTTGTGTGTCTTTCAGGTCTGGGGCAAATGTTAGGCTTTCTTATGGTCTTCATAAAACCTCTTTTTTACATGCTTGTTTTACACATTAGGTAATCTAATATTGACTTCGTCTTTGGTGTCTCCGTTTCCACCCACTGAAACAATAGAACAGTTTACACTTCAAAGATGTTCTTTGTAATAACTGACAAGTGTGTGCCCGTACAAGTCATCCATTCTGGTTTTGGTAGAAAGAGAATAATGGTGAAAAAGGGAAGGCCCATATGTTTTCTTCATAATAGCAATCAAGACAAAAACCTGCTCCTCTCATACCACTTTTTCAGAGACGGTTCTCTGTGGGGGATGGGGGAGCTGTGTCTGTGATAGATCTGCAGGTGGGAGTGAAGGAATCTTTGAAGCTGGGCATTAGGAGCACTGGAGGCATGCATGGTGGAAGGGAAGACGGAAAACCAAAGGTATCTAATTTGTAGTACATATTGGGGAATAAACTTGCATTATATAGGAAGGGAATATTAGTTATTAGGCTACTTCAGGAAAGTAAGGACTTCCAGAGAGAAATAACAACTAGCTTGTGTGTATTTCTCTAGACAGGCTCACTGAGGTCAGAGGAGTGCCAGTCCATCTCTCTTTTGCTGTGCTGCTTACATCCTAAGGGTTGGAAAAAAATTTGGAAAGGGTAAGATGAGAAAAGAATCTGTATAAAACACAATAGAATAGCTGTGAAGAAGGATGAGTTCCTACAAAAATAGTTTTTGTTATTGCCATGGTGGTGCATTCTTTGATAATACAAAACATACCATAGAAAATCCTGTCATCTTTGGTTTGGCTTTAACATTCTGTTTAGCAATACAGAAATCTCTGCAGTTTACTATAGCGTAATTTCCCACCCTGGAATTTGACTAGGAAATTGGTTGTAACTTTATATAGGCAAGGAGCCACACTGACCACCATGCAAAATCCTTCATCTCCTACATACTCCACCAGAAAAATAAAGTTAAGCTTATTGCAACTGAGAAAGTTGAAGCAACTTTCTCCCTTATGGCACAGATATACATTTATGACATGTCAAAAAATTCTGGGGAAGTTTCTTAAGCAATGGCAGTTTATTTGGCACCACATGTAAGACTAGCTTACAGATTCAGCACATACCTGGGAGACACAGGAGTACAGGAGTGAAATCCCTTCACTAAACAGGAAGGAAAACAGGAACTCCTTACTTAGCCACGGGCACTGAAAGAAGCAGTGTAGCTACAGACAAAGAGGCAGACAGCTTTGTTTGTATTTTATGTTTAAGTGTGATGCTACTACACAGTACATTCATTTCAGGACTTTTTGTTTTAATGCTGCTATAGGTAAAAGAAAAATAAATCCACAAAATTTCTATATTGTACTTACTTGCAGAAGAACCCTGCCACAAACTTGATAAGAAAGGTACATATAGAATTTATGTTTTCAATAGTCTTTCTTACTTTAATTCTGTTTAAAGCAGAATTCTGTAATAATTGCAATGACCATCATTTGTGGTACAATCTTTTATGCCATTTCATCCTTTTTTTCTAATAGTTTCCCTGATTCTGAAAATGTGTGTATTCATTTAAGGGATATTTTTACTATACTATGAACATACACATTTTTATGTGACTTTAAACATATTAGAGAGTTGATACTGTGAAATTCACTTAGAATGCAATTTAATATGGAGAAGACTCAAATGTATAAATATAAATTTATTATTAACACCTTTCCAGCTACCAATACTAGCACAGCATTATAAGAGTGTCTATGGAGCAAATTAACAACATCTCATCCAGACCTAATACAGTGATACGTGAATGAAAGAAAAATATCTCCAAATAAAATGGAAACTGTCGGCAGGTTTCTTAGGTCCTTTGGCAAAGTAGACTTTCTCAATGTGATCATAAGTGCCTACAAAGCAATAGAGACAGAGCAAAATAAAATACAGAAGCTTCGATCATAATTTTCTTTATTTTCTCTGTAGAAAATATTTTCACTAAATTTTCATACTTTTTCAAAGAATTTGCTTGTCCTCTGTCTTTAGCTCAAGGTTCTAGGTAGTTACTCTGTTAAGATCATGTTAGGTAGGCTCTCTCAATCTGTCAGCTTTGCTGTAACTTCATTTTCCAATATTAAGGTTTAATTTGAAACCAAGATACCAAACTTCAGCATTAGATTAATCATCCACTAAAGGAACAAAAGAAAGTCCCAGATCATACTAATGAGAAATAACTATTTTGTAAAGTACTTGACTATGTGTGATGTAATAAATAGTTCCTGGTTTGGAGCTTTCCCTTAACTACCATTACACAGATCCTTTAAATGAAGCACCACCTGAATATCTTTGAAGACTTTCTGAAATAGCTTTATTAGGATGTATAACTGTGTATGAGGAAAGAAACAAAACAATTACATAAGAAAAAGAAGAGAGACTTGTGGGCAAAGTGTCAGGAAAGACTTTAATTTTTCATAATATTACTCTGGGAACTAAGAGTTGCTGACCATTGAAATCCAAAAATTACCTTCCTGTGCAGTATGGTACTCAATAACTTTTCCTGAAAACCCTACCAATGTAAGCAATTCATAAATATCATAATTTGATATTATGGAATTTTGTTTTATGTATATTGTATGGCCTTACATCAATAATTATATTTATGAAAACTGTATTATATTTTATAACACTATTTATACCAATATTTTTTACTTGTACGGACTATTCTTTTCAGCAAATATTGGGTATCTCTGGCAGCCTCAGATGTGCCTGTGTCTCTCTGGGTCTAGACTTGCCCTAAACATGATCATTCTGTGTTGTGCAATGAACAGGCTCCTCAGTCCTCTCTCTCTCTCCCCTCCCTGGTCACACACACAAACACACACACAGCTGTATTTTCCTGCGGAGAGAAACTCCAGGGTAATGGAGATGCTGCACCATATTCCAACAGGTCTGCCCGTGGCAGACAGAACTGCCATCAAAGGTCTGGTCAGATGGCTTTAGGAAGTCCTAATTAACATGAAGTTTTGGGGGTTTTTTTTGTCTGGTGTCAATTAAATTAGCTGTGGGTATCAGAGTAGTTTCCTCATATAATTTAGCTATCTTTTGATGGTAAATTCTTTAGCCAAATAAATTTATAGATTTCATTTCTTAATTTGAAATACCAAGGAAATCTTTTTCCCCCTCTTCTCCCTCAGCATTTTTTGTTCTATAATTTTAAACTTCCACTGGGTGGCATCGTTTCTCCCATTAAAAAAGTCGAGTACATGTGATTCTGCAGCAAACTCGGAGCTTGGAGCTTCTCTGCCACAACTATGGCTAACACATTGATGGCATAGATGGTAAGAGAATGCTCCCAATGAAGTATGTTCCTTCCATCTATTTATGGCTGTGTGCAGATGGTCTCTGCTTTGAGTATTTTAAGACTGTGCTGAGAATTGTTAGGTAGGTTTATTTCATTTTCTCCTTTTACACCCAAGATATCTGGAGAAACAAGCACAACTCAACATAATTTATTTGTATAGGACAGATTGTATTTATGAAGTTTTCTCTGGAGATGACAGTATTACTGAAAATGGAAACAAAGAAAAAATGTAAGAATTGTGCTGTTCAAGGACCAAACAATAGGCATTTGACACTCTTTCTAATAGATTTACAGATTACAGCTGGTTGCAAAATGCAATAAAAAAACCTTGCAGCCATGCTGGAAGAATTCTTAGAATCTCAAATGAGAAGTAAAAACTTCAATCATCACCAAAAAAAGGAATATTCTCCAAAAAAAATTGAATTAAGGGGTAACAAGGGTGTTCTGCCTTGAATCGGCTGTAGAACTTAAAACTAAATTGTGAAAATGTGTCTGTCATTTCATCATTAGAGCAAGCAACATTCTGTGCCTAAATCTAGTTTTTGTGAATATTCTTAACCTGAATATTAAGAATTGATCCTAACTAGATGCCTATCTTTCTACAAAGTAACCATACAGTATTTTTGACATGAAGTTCCTACTTGATGACAGGGAACTGAAATATTTAAGTCCCCTGTTGGCATGTGCCAGGACAGCATGCTGCCATTAACCATGTACTGTCCTAGCCCTCTTTAAAAGCCACCAATTGCCTAAAAGTTTTTTGAGTGTCAAATGTTCCTCTAAATTCATCAGTGAAACCTGCTGAAGTGATCCTTGACATTGTGCACAGCCATAAATCTGCTATTTCCTGGTTTGCTTCCAGGCCTTTGGATGGCTTGCCAAAGCTTTTGAGCACACAAAAAGACAGTTTCTGGTGTGTAGTTTTTGAGTGGCAACCATCATCTCACTTCTAACTATTAATGATAATTTCTTTCTCCATATTTTCTGATTATTGGTGACATGCTCTGTCCCCCGCTCCCCCTCTTCTCCCTTGTTCCCAGTGTTTTATCCAAATCTATTGTAAAGGCAACAGTCCAGTTCTCCAAAGCAAGAGATGCAAATGTTCAGACAATTTAAAACAAAATAAGCAAACAAAACCTGTTGTGAATTTTTTTACTCATGTGTAGCACTAATCAGTCTGAAAATCTTGAGAAACAGAGTTTTAATTTGATATATATTTCGCCATCCATACGCTCTTTGGATTGTAGCTGTTTGTGGTTCAGGATGGTATTTCAGATGAGATGGGTAGAAAAGCAACAAGTGAATACCACTCTTAAATGTTCCCTATCTGTGGATAGCTGCTTGGAAACTAAGTTAGTCCTTAAGTGCAGCACACTAATGCAAACTATTTATTGCCAAGAAATTGGCATCCTTAATCTGAAAACTTTGTAAGAAATATTCTCTTTAGTGACTTACTTCTTTATCTCCTTCAATTCATAGAAGACTCTGAAGGATTTGCAGAAAAACATCATGATATGCAAACCAACTCTGAAATTTGACAAAATGTGATGGTTGTCTTGAAAGCTGTTCAGACCTTTTAAGAACTGTCAAAGATTTCACCCTAAATTTAGCTGGTTTAGGAAGATAATGCTAGTATCTCCTTTAACATGTAGTGCCAAGTTGTGGGGAAACGAATATGCCAAGTTTCACTGCATGGATATCAGTCTTTGGAGGAAAAATACTAAGTTTTCTTCTGATTCCTGAAGAAGTCTGTAGGAGTTGCAGGTGCTCTACATTTTTAAAATTCAGACAAGTTTACATAACAATCAGAGGAAGATAAACATGCTAAGAATTTTTATTGAATGCATTAGAAAAGTGGTTGTATTTCTGAAGAAACTAAACAGAAATATAAAATTATTTAACATTATAAAACATAAACTAAATATAAAATTACTATATTGTAGAACCCAGGAAGCAAGATAGATGTGATACATAGAGAATATGAAAAGAATAGCAAATTAGTCCAATCTTCATACATGTAAATATTACCACAGTGAAAGGTTAGAAGAAAGGATCAGTCCACAAAATACCTAGATTTTTTTTAACACAGTAGTACAAAATTAAATCCCTAATTTGTGGAATGGAGATCTGAAAGACATCTCAAATTTAGGCACAGGTTGAATTTTTAAGGTGACTAGATAATGTGCAGACTGAAAAGGCCTATAGTTGGGTAATTTATTTTTGGGGAGATAAATTTTTTCCTCTCCCTAAAGTACTAGATGTCAACAGCTATCAAAAGTAGAAATTGTAATGACTAAATCATTAGGTGTTGTCCAGCACAGAAGTTACATCTTGCTTCTTAAACAGTTGTTCTAAGTCAGAACGTACATTTACTTCACTTCGGGTCATCATCTATGAGTCATGGAAGTGAATGAAACAGGTAAAATCACGTAAATTAAGCTGATCATACATAAATGATGCTGTGATACCTTGCCAACTGCTATATAAATATCCATACAATCTGTTCTTTGTATCTCATTATTGCAAAGAAATGTGTTCAAGAATCAGGCCATAAACATTCTATCCTTCTCTGAGAGAGTATCCTCAGGACTAAGCTGTGGGGTTTTGGTGGGGTATTTTTTTTCCTTTTTCTTTTTATGTATTTTTTTTTCCTCTTGCAGTGTAGCTAAATGGAATACTTATGGATGATTTTCAAAACTACCCTTAGGACATTTTGCCAATAAAGGGAATTGACTGGCTAACCAGGCCTGGATTTTATAATTTGAAAAACCTGTATTGTATTGTTTTAATATTTTGTCAACTGCCTAATGTATCTCAAGGTTTTCATATACTTTTATCTGGCTCTGTTTCAAAGAGGGTGAATCTTCCAAGTGGATATGGTCATTCTCTAACATGTTGAAGGTTACTCACATCAGTCTTTGACAAGATTTTTTTTCTGCTTGCCTAGATTGCTACAAGTTTTCATGACATTTCAGTTTTGATGCCCTGCAAATATCTTGTATGCTTAATGAACTCAATTCTGTTTTCTTAGAGTATTTCCTCAATATCTAATTTTTCTGTTTAGTTAAGATAAAATGAGAAAACCACTAGTTTTGAGACAGTTCATCGTAACTTCATCTGGTCAAGACTCTGTTTTCAGAGGCCCTACCAAAAATTTTGTTAGCTTGTAGGATTTTAGTTGAAGATGTCTGTCTGGATCCAAGTACTTGGATAGGGTTGTTGAACTGGGGCTCAAAACTAGTACTTAAAACTGAAAGACATATTCTTCACTCTTTCTTGCACTTAAATGAATTTATCTAATTCTCTCTGACAGCTAAAATCCAAGTCACCATCTGAAATGTAGATAGCTGCATTAGGCTATGCTCCAGTCCTAGTCAAATATATTTTGTTTAGTGTTTTCCACTAATGGTTTTTTGGGATTTGGATGTACAACTTTGCAGAGTGAGCCTCCACAGGTTCAGAAAACTCTTGAATATGCAACAAATATTTGAACATATGGCCCATGATATCATTCTGTTGCTGCAATAAAAGTATGTTCCTTCTTATATATTTCATTCAGAGTGGTAGACCTTTTGTCTCCTGTAGCTGAATTATTTATAATTTTTCTCTGGCTGTTCTAGATTTCAGGTATTTATCTAGTCATACTCCCTCTCATCATGCTGGTCAACTGCAGTATCCTGGAGTCTCCTAAGAAATCTAAACCATGACCAGGTCATCTTACAGATCCTGAGGACGTACTCCTTCCTGAGAAACTTTGTTTCCATTTAACATGACCATCTTTATCAAACGGAGTGCAGAAATCATTTATCCTTGATGCTACTCCTGATCCTCTGTGCCTAATGCTTAATCTGAATTGAAGCGATCAGCCAGGATGTCAGTGCTGCCCCTCTCCTGAACTGCCTTCAGCCCTTTAGACTGGTTTCTCTACTCCGTGTCTTCACTTGGTTTGAAATATCAGTCCAGCAGCTCTGATGCCTGTGGCAGAGCTCCCTGAACCAAGGATCTCCGCTGGGCATGTAACATTCTGCCTTGCACTGGGCTCTTCGGCTGTTCCCTATGACAAAGAATGTTTTTCTAGGTATCCTTCCTAGAATTTCTAGGATACAAGTATCTCAGCACTATTGTATAATTATCCCTAAACTATTTTTAAAATCTTGAGTACCCAGGAAAATACTTATCTCTTTAGCATGTTAGCTGAGATAAGGTGGAAAGCTTTTCCTCGGTCCCGTAGCTAAAAGATCCAAAGCCTTTACCAAGGCCTGAACACCTAGATCTTCTTGGTCATTTCAGCAGAACCAATTTATTTCATTCTTGTAAAGGCCTATTCCGTAATTATTTGGATGAGTCTTTATAGAGTTTAGTTTGAGTTTATAGACCAAATTTGGTTCATAAAATGGTTTTTTTAATGTTGTTGATTGAGAGGTCTGACATTATTAAAATCTGGTGGCTTTTAAACTTACATAGTGCTATTCTGAATCATAATAGACAGTACAGGAAAAAAAAATTAAAATAAACGACATAATTTTGTTCCTAACTTTCTTGCTGGAATCTGGAAAATTGCAGACTCTAATTCAGAACAGCTGGTTCCAAATATGTCAAGTTTTGGTTGATTGCATTACCATTAAATAATATTGAAATAAATGGCTTATCTCAAAGAAACTAAGCAATCTGATGCCTTATTTGGTAAACAGTCTTGCATCTCTGAAGGCTAGAATTAGATTCAGCCTTAAAATAAATATTTAAGATCCCAACAACATTTTTAATGATTTTAGTTTTAGAACACGCTCAGAGCTCTCATGCTGATCCTTTTGTTTAAAGAGCACTAGCTCTAAGTTCATGCATAAGTGCTGTGGCATGCCTCTTCTGGTTTTTGCTAAACAAGGAAAATAAAGAATTGATAGACAATACATTAATATCCAAAAATAACTTTTTCTTGTCATTACATGGGCTTTTGCATTGACCTTTATGAGGCAATATTGTTTTATGTTTAAAAAGCTCAATACATTTTAACTGATAAAAATCTGATCAAGTTCAGCCTATTGATTTTCCTGAATCTGTGCCAGCTGTATGAGCTGAATCATTCTGGTTTGAGTTATTCAGAAATAAATAACTGGCAACAGCATTTTGATTTAGTTGGATGACTAAAACAGTGAAAGTGCTTTAGAAAGACACCAATGCATTGCTCTTCAAAGCTCTCTTTAAGGCTTATGAATTATGTCACTAAAGAGAGAGAAGCATGTGTGAAAGGAGGAAAGGTAGAAAAAAAAGAAACTTCGAATTTTTCAGTCCCAAGTTTAGAATAGGAGGGAGGGGATACTCAAAATGGAGGAGCTTTAGGGAAATAGTATTAAGATGATGATCTCATGACAAATCATCCAGAACTGCTTTGGTTTGGTCTTTGTGACAGTGGGGAAGGACCTCAGCTTTTGCATCCCTGACAGGGGTGTTCTGTTAAAGATTAGAGCTGTGCAGGTTTCTTTTAAATTAAAATTATTTAATTGGGAAAAGGTTTTAATTTTAACCATTTTTTTAAGAACTGTTCACCTTCCATTTGAATCGAACACTACTTGAAATATTTTTGAATCCTATAGGTAAAAAGCCTTAAAACATGTTAGGCTTCTTTCTTATTGCTTCACAGGCTCTTCTTTCCCACTTAAAAAAAAAATTAAGTAAAATAAAATGCCTCTACCTTGTTATACTCTTGCCTGTCTTTCTTCCGTCATAACTGTTTTCTGTCAGGGTAATTTTTTTCCTCCCCTTCTACTGATATGTGTTGTTCATATAAAATACATAGGTAAAGTCTGTATTTATAAGCTCTTTTTAAAAGGAGCTTCTTGCAAAGAACAGTATGGAGCAATAGCAGGGTATTTTTGTGAGTCTCTGGAGCTCCAGAGATTAACCTGGTTTCCATTTGAAAACCTGCCCCAGCAGCAGTGCAACCATGCTAGTACAGTCCTGTCTGTAGTTCATAAATCCTGGTAATTTCAACCAATTTGACACTTGCCTATGATATACCTAATGTACAGCCCAGAGACACTACCCAAAGATAATTCAGAAGTGACTTGACATAATATGCAGTCTTTCTTGCCACATCTCTGTGTCTTCCTCCAACAGATGACTCTTGCTGGTCTCTTGCTTCTGCAGGTGACTCTTCCTGGTCTCTCCTAGAGAGTTATTTTGGTTTTGCAACTTTCAGATGCATGGACTTCAGTGAAACATGAATAATATTTTACAGCTCATCATAAAAATATGCAATTCTCCTCACTGAACTCAGCCTTTGGTTATCAAGCGTATTTGTGGTACGGATTTTAACCAAGTCCCGGCTGCAGAGCTGGTGTTACAGAGCCAGCCTGTTTCTGGCTATACTTTCTGGTGAAGCCCTCGCATGACCTAATGCAGTTGTCTGGATTTCAGCACCGTCGTGGTTACAGTTTTAGCCTGGCTGTTCCGTGAGCTGGTTCCATTCTCAGGCAGAGAAGGATACTGCAGAAGCTGGCTTTGTCAGTACAGAAAAGGTTCTGCATGAGTCCAGTTCGGTTGCATGGAGCTCTAACAGATCAGTCTTGGTGTCAACCCTGCTGGACATTCAGATGAGAGTCATTCTGCGTGAGACCTCTGTGCTCATGTCCCTTGGTGTTTAGGTTCCCAGAAGGCTTATTTACTCATGAGCTCTGTTGTGTGAGTGTCTCAGCCAGCCCTAGTCTGAGATTCTGCATAAACTAATAAATATTGCCTTGAATACTAGGCAGCCTGTAGAAGAGCCACAAGGACTTCTCTACAACACTTCCTTCCAAGCAGCAATGTTAAACCAGAGCTAACACCAAAAGGATCAACTCAGCTCAAACCACCTCCATATAAGAGTTACTCTGAGGCACCCATGTCATGCTATCCACAACCTTCCTCTTAGACACCACGTATTCAAAGCTTTTCTCTTCATAATTTGAGTAATGGAACCCTTATTACTCTAGATAATAAGAGGTCATTGCATGTCTCAGTACAAAAATAAAATATTTGCTATTTTAGGAAGTATTTTGTAAATATCAAACATTTCCTATGCAAAGCGATGCAGTTTTTAAAAGAAAACACTGAACAAGCAAAAAGAGTTAACCTGATTCCACTAAGGGATAATCTGCCTGTGAAAAATCTCTACAGCAGACTGAAATCTAGCTGCTGTTAGTTTATTTGTTGGAAGAAACCCAGACCATCATTTTGCCCACTTCCCAGAAGAGAGTGTCTGTGGGTGTTCTCTTTTCTTTCTCACCAGTAATAGATGAGATCTTGCAATAAGACCTGACTGCTAAAGAGACTACCTCAAGAAGCTATTGTCATGGAAAATAATGACATCAGCCCAAGATCTGTGCTGTTGCTCTTGCACCCTTCCTGTGGTGCAACATCAGTGAAGAATAGTTATTTGTTTCTTGGAACAAGAAAGACAGCAGAATTACTAATGCTTTGCTGGATTGTTTTACTTTCTTACAGCCTTTTTTCTCCTAACCTCTAATTATGTTTCTCCTGTGTAAATATGGACAGGAGAAAAAAAATTATTACAAATACTGAGTTCTCCAGGAACATGTGGTATGAAGACGATGGGAAGTGACTTCTCCTACTTGTACGTATGTGTCCCAAAATAAAGTATTCCTCTATTTTGGAAAGAGATATGTAAATTTATGTAAATCTTTTATCCCATATGACAGGCAGCTAGCAGTGTGATTTTAACTGCTAAAGGAAACCTGGGTTCATGAGTCTTTGCAGCACTCCTTATAATAGCGGGATACCTGACATGAGCACGTAAATTCATTCCATTCCTGTCTTGGGCCTGTTATGAATCCATTAAACAAAAATACACAATCTAAACTGGGTTTCTATTCCCGATATAGTTTATTCTGCTTCCTCCTGGTAGAAAAGGCTGACTTCAATGGATCATTCCTGTTAGCAAGTCAGCAAAGAGCAAAGCAGGTTTCACCGTAAGAATGAATGTGATAGAATGAAAATGCATACAGTGACTGAAGTACAATTTAAATACATGAGGACAGTGTATAGGGTATGGAAGGTGAAGGGTCAGAAGCAAGATCATCCACTGGAGGATATGCTGGCTTTTTGGTAGCCAAGACATTGTTTCAGTCAATATGCCACAGCTTGCTAACTGTCATCATTACCTCCTTTTTCTATCTTTCATCCTGGATAGATTACTCAAACTCACTCGAGTTAGAGAAAGGTGATGACTATGATGAAGATGTAACCATTCATAAACAGGCAGCAAAGCAGAAAATATTAGTTTAGGCTTTCAGCCTCACAAAAGTGACCGAGTTTGACAGACACAAAGTCGCAAATTCAAGCCCCCAGAAAGCCGGCATCTGCTCCAGCTGACAAGCCTGATGATCTTACTGGCTTCTTTTCAATAGTTATGTTTTTGTCACTGTCATCATCTTCCTGAGATCAATTAAGGTCATTAATGCATGAAGGATGGAAACATGAGTGGGTAAATATTGGTGGGCAGGGAAGGCTGTTAAACAATTAGTAGTGTAACTCTATAAAAGCAACAGTGCAGAGTGTTGTGCCGTATATTGAGGAAATGGTATAAAACATTCTGAGGTTGGTCTGCATTCAGCAAAAAAGGCAAAGTCTTTCCGATGATAACTGTGGTAGGAAGCCTACGTCTAGCATAAGCTCTCCATAACGTACTAATACTAAAATTTATATCATGGAAGTCATGTTCTTCCTTCACTGACCCTTAGAATAAGCTGCAGTGTCATAGTATAGCCACAGGCTTTTTATTCGGCAGCACTCCTGCTTCCTTTGGTGCATCGGATGAACACTGCTCACTTAATGAACAATAATCCAGTACTGTTTTCCCTTTGATACTCAGTGTGTGGCCCTCCAAATGATTTAATACATATTGTTTTGAAGACGGAGCTATGAATTCTCTTAGGAGTTTTTCTCACTACAGTGCATGCATGTGTTCCACAAAGTGAATTATTTCACCGTTGTTGTAGAGGAGGGGCTCTTCCACACAAAGGGTACATTTCAAAATACCTGCTGATTTTGGTTGCCTAATCTGAGGCATGCTGGATCTGGTTTGTTTAAGACACTTGCAATGAATAGCCCTTAATATGCAAAAATATGGATCCCATTACTCTTACTGCGAGTTCTCAAGGCTTTTGCAAGTAATAGCCTGAGATGTTCAGGCAGGTACATAGAAAATTAGGAAACATACAGTTGCAACCATTAAATGCAGTGGAATTCAACTCTTCATGGCAGTATGAACTGAGGCATTTTTCTCGTCCAGAATCCATGTCTCTTACACACTGTCATTAGACACCAGCAGTAAAACACAGGAATTCTGAAAGCAGAAGTGTCCTTGCCCCCATAAACTCTGTTCATGCCTAGAAGGACTACAAAGAGATTAGAGGGATGAGAAGAGAAGACATGGGGAAAAGGGGCAGGAGGCCACAGAGCAGAATTCTGAGGTGCCTTTGACATACAATGGCAAACCAATGCATGTAGTCGTGTTATAAAGACCAACACAATTCAAAACTGGAAGCAACCAAGCTATAGGTGTGAGGTGACTGTCTGCAGTCGTGTGCTTCACATCTTCCAGCATTGTCAGCTGCTGGAAGTCAGGAGGTGAGCAACTAGCTGAAGGAGCAAGAGGAGCTGAGCATACAGTAGCATCAGAGAGCATGAACAGAAGATAGAGCCTTCGTAAAGAGTGACAAGATCCCAAGCCCCACATTGTGGATGGAGGAATAATAGGACCAGTTGTCCTCAGGGTACTCAGCCCTCTGAGCTGGAGGACAGGAAAAGGGAGCAGAAAGATGCCTCCATATTCCAAGGGAAAATGGTCAGCAACCTGCTATATCACTTAGACACACACAGGTCTATGGGGCTGAATGGAATCTGTTTACAACAGGTAGGTCCTGCTTGACCTCCTGCTATGACCAGGTGACCCACTTAGTGGGTGAGGAAAAGGCTGTGGATGTTGTCTGTCTAGACTTTATTAAAAAAGATGCGATTTCTGGTGGACATGAGACCTTGCAATAGTGAAGGCTAACTGACCAATGTTAGCCAGAGCATGGCAAGTAGGCTGAAGAAAGAGATTATTTCTTTTTACCTAGCACTGATGAAGCTACATCTGGAGTACTGTGCTGAGTTTTGGACCTTCCAGTAGATATGCTAGCACAAAAGGAAATCTAGAGGGCTACTTAGGTAATTCAGGAAGATGGAATATAGTATCATGGAATCATAGAATCACAGAATGTGTTGGACTGAAAGGAACCTTAAAGATCATCTAGCTCCAACTCCCATGCCATGGGCATACATTACGAGAGACTGAAGGAACCAGGTCCATTCAGCTCGTGGAAAACACTAAAGGAGAAGAAAGAGGGGGTTTTAATTCCAATCTCGAAGTACTTAACTACTGTAAAGTGCTGTGCTATGGTGATGTAGTACAGACTACATCATCATAGCACAGCAAAGGAACAAGAGGCAACTGCCATATTGCAAGAGGGAAAATTAATTATGTGAGAAAAGCAGGGTTTAATGTAGAAAGGCTGTATCATTTCCATCCCAGGAGAATTTCAAAACTCAGTGCTCTGAACAGCTTGACCTTACTTCGAAGTTACTGTACTTTCAGCAGATGATTGACTTTAAGATCTTCCTTCCAAACTTTTTTTTTCATTATTCATTTCTATTAGTTATCCAAGTTCTCATTTACTTTAAAGTTAGCTCCTTGTCACTACCAAGTACACTTTTCTGTTCGCATAAATCACATTTCATTGTTGCTCTGAGACTAAAGTTTGACTCCTTGACATTTCACAGTGAATGTTTATCTGCCTCTAAGTGCTTTGCCAGGGATCATAGAGGAATGCCATGGTAGAAATAGAGCTGCCACATCACCTAGTACAGTTATCCATATTCAGCAGCACATAATGGCAAAGCCATTTTCTGCATACATTAACCAGATCTGCCTCATTCTCACTTTGCAGGTCACTATGATAGGAATAAATCACTGTAATAAACTGTGGGTTTATTACTTTGACAAAGTTCCCATAATTTTATGTCTAATGGACACCTTTCATCAGTGACACATTGAGTAAAGGCAGTTACTGGCCCGAAACTGAGTCTGCAAAGAGATGGACACGCTTGCAGTTCTTCTATCAGTCAGTCCCATGGTATGAGTAAAGATCCTCCACTATTAGGGGCAAAAAGTTTCTGAGTCACTCAGCATGTAACTCTCTGAAAAGAGGAGTTATTTTGTGCAATGAAGTCAGAAATAAAATGATGTGGTGTGGGACTTTTGACTGAGCAACTAAGCGTTATGTACTTGAAACTCTCAAGGATTAGTGCCAGACAGGTTCCATGCAAGGCAAAGCTCATGGTTCTTAACTTTCTTCACTGGGTATTCTGCAGCACCTATGAGCACAGTAACTGCTGGGATCTTACCTTTTTGCCAAGGAAGAAAGCAATTGTGAGGCTGCAATTGTCTCATGAACCTGAGATCATGAAGTCTAAGCAGTTTTTCACAGACAGTACAAAAAGCTGTATATTTGAGAGCTGTAGCTTTCTCTTAGACTTAACCCAATGTGGCACAAACTTGCAATGTCCCATACTTCAGCTACCTTCAGCTCCAGTAAGACAGCAGGATAGAGGAGGTTCTTTGCCAAAAAAGACCAACCAAGTTGGTGTTAATTTTGTCAGTTTTAACATAGATGCTTTCCTACTCCTCCACGTACATCAATCACCACTGTGAGTCTGTGAAATCACACATTCCTATGAAGATGTATAAGGGAAAAATGAAAGGAAACACAACTTTAAACAGTTCCTTTATCATTATATAGTCTACATTATGAAAATAATCAAGAATAACATATAAAACTAGTCAGGGGTTATTTTCCCTCAATGTTATATTTGCAGTCTGCAATTTCTTTTCTCCAGGAAAAGATGATTTTAAGCATTGTTCTCTCCTATCCTATCAATAGATACCACAGACAAGAACAGTGTTGAGATTCTTAAGCCTGCACATCTAACTAAGCTGGTAAATGCTTTTCTAAAACAGTGGCCTAGTAAATGACAGGCAAAAGAGTTGTCACACCATAAACACAGCACCAAAAGGGAACATATGTAACTAGTGTTTATCAATGCTGACAATTCAGAAAATCATTAATGTGCAGGCAAATATTACAGGATGCACCATGAGATTTTCATACTGATTTTATGTCTGTAATGGATGCACAGGTGCAGATTGACTGGGATAAGGGATTCTGATACTACATTAGCCATTCACATGTAGTAAAATGTCCTGACGTGCAAGTTTTTAGACTACTAGAACTGCAATTTTTTAAGCTTTAAGCCTAAAAAAATCAGTAAGGAATCTCAGTAATTTACAGGTGGATACAAATATTTGGTATGGAATTGAATGTTTTCTCATAGCTGTAAGCCTTTAGTAGAAAAATTCATTTCTCTATCTGTAACACTCAGGCACGAGATCTGTTTTGGCTCCATCTAGAGATTCATTTACAAACTGACCGTGGTACAGTCACCTGCCATGTCCCTACAGGATTTGTGTAAGCGACCAAAAGGTACATGCTGTTGAGTACCTACAACTATTTTTAATGCTTAGGTTATTATTTTTGCTAAACCATGTGCCCTGCCTTTCCGAGTCATTCCTAGAATGTGGACTCCATGAAAGGGCCTAGTTTTTTCTAAGACAGCTTTCAGAAAGTGACCAAAACTTTGTCAGAGATTATAGCTTGACATGTGCTCTGATACTTCATATTCATCAGCATCCAAAACATAAATTGATTACAGGATCTGTACTTCACTTGTGAAGGCTCCAGATGGATAATGGACAGCTTTTGGACTGGGGGCTATTTTCTCTTCCCAACTGAGGCCTGCTCTGGATGCAATTCTAATGAAATTTCATGTAACAAATAGTAGTATTGTTGGATCTCAGTTTAAGCACAATTGCTTGAAACAAAATGGTTTCAACACACTAGAGCAATAGCCCTCAGCTATGTGTAACTTTGTACAAGGGTGTTACCAGGAGGAACATTTCTACGGCATGTTACTGCAGGAGCCTTTCTGTCTGATAGAGCTGTCACCACCTTTAACTTTTGCATCTCAATATGGTCCTGAAGGTCCTAAAGACCCAGAAGCAGCTCATAACACTTCTCTACTACAAATATACAGGTTTCAGTTCAGCACTTCAAGAGCAGACATTACAGATGGCTAAGTAACAGGAGTCCTTGGGAAAAATAATCTGTGGAGGGAGAATTTCATCATCCTGACTCCCAGACAGAGAAAAGATCTGCTTTTTTCAGGGATACATAGACTTTTCCTACAAATTTCCATCCATTTCCCATGTAGGACAAGTGTTACCCATTCACCTTTATCTATACTGTTAAAACACATCACATTAAAAAAATAGGAAGAAAAACTGAATACATTTATTGGGTTTATTTCAGAAGTAACAGCTTATCATTGAAAAAAGAAAGTTACATTCACTTCAAAAGTTCAGCTTCTGAGAAAAAGTTAGGAGAAGTTCATTCCCATTGCAAAATTTTGGTTCAGGAAGACTCAGAGTGAAAACATGACAAGAAGCTAAACACTAGAATCAAAAATTGCATTCTGTAAAGTATAACCGAGGCAGAAATAGCCTCTTTTGCTCAATCATGCATGCTTTGTGAAAGCAAAAAAGAAAGTGACAAGGGAGTGAACAAAACCAGTAGTAATCAAGGCATTTAGCAAAAAGTGGATTTAAATCTAACTGCATATCAATGTTTTTAATGTAACACAATTCACTAAGATTGTATTTTAGAGATCACATGTATGTGCTATTACTTGATTTACAAGTTCTGCTTATTTGAGTTTATAGTTTCTTCAGTACAACAGTCTTCCAGAATGTGCTAGTACAGCATCCAGAACAAGAACTCTGAAAATGTATCTCAAGTCTTTTCTTGTTACTCTGACACAACCAATTGTTAACCTGTATTACTTGCATAGTGAAGAATCAATGGTATTGGTTTAAAAAAACATGTTAAGGGAAGAGATAGAAATTAAAGAGTTATTTCATTCTCATACCCTGTTTTTTCATAGCTTTTCACAAAACACAGGGCTAAAACCTGTAAGAAAGTAAGCCAATTTAAGTTTAAAAAATCAGGTAGTGAGTGATGGTCAAAAGAGGGTCTTGCTCATTTGAACAAATGAAAAAGAGCAGAGCTAAGAGGAGTAGTCCAGGAATATTTGCCCTCTGCTGGTCCAGACCAACTCTCACTCCAGCTGAGAACTGCTGGCTCAGATCTGGCTCTGGACACAGCTCCCTTTGCAGATAGGTACCCAAACTGTACTTAAAGCATTACTACAAGCTCAGTCCTGCAGGACTACAGCAGGCAAAGTTGTCTCCTACAATTCTCTTACTGGGCCTGTCCAGAGTAAAGCACATTTTGGCAGGGCAAGGAATCTCCGTATCTAGATCAAGTCTAAATTTATTTAACATCCACGATAGATGTCTATAGACCAAAAGATACTCAAGCCAGTAGGATAATTCAAACCATATGTAATGCTGACTTCAAAAGAAAGCATTCTCATTACTCAGAAAAACTCAATTTGTCAGAAGTGTGGGTAATTTTTGCTGCAGAATTATACATGTGAATTTGAACCCATCTCAGTCACAGAAAATTATTGAATATACACAGACAACTTCATTGCAGCCTACAACTCCCTCATGAGGGGAAGAGGAAGGGCAGGCACTGATCTCTTGTCTTTGGTGACCAGTGACAGGACCCGAGGCAATGGCCTGAAATTGTGTCAAGGGAGGTTTAGGCTGAGTATTAGAAAAAGGTTCTTCGTCCAGAGGGTAGCTGGTCACTGGAACAGGCTCCTCAGGGAAGTGGTCACAGCACCAAATCTGACAGAGTTCAGGAAGCATTTGGACAATGCTCTCGGGCACATGGTGATTCTGAGGGATGGTGCTGTGAGGGCCAGGAGTCAGATTCAATCATCCTTGTGAGTCCCTTCCAACTCAGGATACTATTCTATGATTCTATGATTATGCACTTTAGATTCTGATGGCTTCCCCCATAAAGCATATGTGAATGTGTATACTAGGGTACCATTTGTATAAAGAAAAGCCTCATCTACTATATTTCAATAGTAGGAGGGAATATAAAAATTTTTTAAAAGCACTTCAGGTTAAAAAAAAAGTACTTAAAATTAGAAAATTAGGATTGACACCAAAAAAAAGGCCAGTATTACTAGTTAAACATTTTCTCTTACAGTTCAGTTGTTAAACAATACCTGGCAAAAAAGCTTTAAAAAAGTCTATCTGTTATTCAAACTAAAACTAGGTATGCTTAGAGCCTTCCTTGAATCCCATTTTCCTCCTTGTCTTGGCTCACTGTATCTTATTTCTTTTTATCTTGGAGGCCTTGTTATAATGACATGTGAAATACAGTATTAGTATTGAAAAATTAAGCATGCATTGTGCGGAAATTATGAGGTACTACTGTGTTATTCTATTCATGAGATATTTGGAGTGATCAGGACTTGAAATCTTCAATTGGATTTTATAGTGCAATAAAGAGCATAATATTGTGGATAACAGCTGCCATCAGATATGTCAGTGCAGTAATCCTTGCACAGCTCCCAACAAAGTGCAGCAAGAGTGGAAATGTGCCATGGGTAGAGCTCCATGGCAGTGCTGCAGGGCCTGGGCAGCACACACTCACCAGGAGACATCCAACACTCCAGGCAGACTCCAAGGACTAGTTAAGTTGTACAACATGCCTCTGACTGCCAGAGCAACTCAGGATGGGAAGCATGTAAAGCATGTGGCATGCTGGCTAGTTAAACTGGATTTACAGCCCCTCTGGACTGCCAAAACAGTGCTAAGCAAGGGAAGAGTTACACTGCTTACCTACACCTCCCTCTGCTCCCTTTTCCTCTTCTACCATAGACTTAACTTTGCATGTGACTTCCTCCCCATATACACCCCATGGCCCTGTGATTGCACAAACCCTTATTTTTCGTTGTTTTCCTCCAATTACCTACTTATTTCATTGTGAAATATATTTGCTGCAATTAATATTTTATATGAAGAAATACTTAGCAGCATTCAGACCGCAAAAACATGCAAAAGCAGGTTTTTTATCTTTAGAAAAATAAATCAGGGAATATTGTTTACAGCTCAGGACTTTGAAAGTTTGCTCTTATTTGCAAGATGGCCAAGATCACAAGTATGTAGTTTTCACCAGTTAGGCTAGAAATGGCTGATGTGATCATCTACAGACAGACTAAAACACTACATGTAGAAAATTGTTTCTGAACATCCTAGTTCTTAGCACTTCCGCTTCATGAGCTCAGTACTTCATTTTTCAGACTTTTCATTCTTGAAAAACTGCAACACGTAAAAGCTTACTTGCATCTAAAAAGCCTGTATGTTTTGGGGATCTAAAATTCCTGGACTAGTCTGGTATACTACAAATGCTTTTAGAAAAAATCAAGTACGCCTAGAATGGGCACATTACAAAAGAGACTGGACATAATCATGCAAAAGATCCGTGAAGACAAAGAAATTCTCACTACAACTTAGACCTGACAAAACTAGTTAAGCAGAATATTCTGCCTGGAATTTGGGAGATTAAGATTTTATTCCCTTCTAAGTTTGACTGTTTTCAGATTGGTATCTGTCTGCTCTGCAATTTCCTAATCTAAACCAAAATTGTGAACTTCTGCCCGCCTAAGACTTTTGGTGCAGCTTCAATAAGGAGCAACATGCTGAGATTTTCTCACCTACAGTTCTGTGGAAAGGACAATCTTCTGGAAAATGGGACATGGGAGGAATGGTTTGAACAAACCCATTGCCTAAGTGTAAGTAAACCTGTTGTATGAAGCAGGAACACCATTCTGCTCGCTGGAGACTCAACATGGACAGTAAGCGCTAATTAATTCTTGAAACAGACAGTTCTTAGGAGAGAGCGGCCAGATCTGGATTCCAAAGAGACAGAAGCAGCAAAGCCCACAGAGGTATTTGAAGTCCTCACATCTCTCTCCTGAGCCCTGTTTATGCTGAGGTTTAGGTGATTCACCCCTTTGTGCCTTACACTTGGACTCTGTACTCCAAGTTCCCTTGTGAAGTATTTAACACTCGCTGCCACCATTCCGAATGTCACTCTGAGTGGCCAGACACCTTAAAACAAGGCTCTAACTTGTCTCTCTCAAGTACCTGAAGGCCCTGCATTTAGTAACTTCTGCTGAGCAAGAGAGGCACCAGGATTGCCCTCAACAAATCTTGTAGAAATATAGCATATGCTTTAAAGAAAGAAAAAACAGAGCTTCTATTTAGAAATGACCACTAACAAAAAATCTGGCACACCACTGGTTAAGTGTTCCAGTGTCTAATTATGTTCCATTAAAATTGTTTGCTTAAAGCCCAACATTTATCTGGATTCAATTTCAAGACATTTCATCCCATTATAGCTTTGTTAGATCAAAGAATTCTCTATTATCAAACTACTTTTCTTCATGGAGGCAATTATAGGTAGATACTAGTTTTGTAAGCTCTGTGAGCATTATAAGGCATGTGCTTGATTTTTGGCACAAGAACTGGACACTGCATTTGGCACTAGTGTAAGCACTACTGGAACAAAAGTAGTGTTGCCTCCCCCATACCATTTGATATTCCCTTTTTAATGCATCCAAGACTTGCATTTAGCCAAGTGAGGGCTTATGTTCAGCTGACTATCCATCATGTCTCCTAACTTTCTCTCGAAACACTGATCCTTGGGATGGGCTCCCATGCCGTTTCCAGATGTATGAGTTTACACTTGGTGATGGTGAAACAGGCTGTATGAGCCGGACACCAGCAAAGAAAGGCGCATCAATTAACTGTAAAGCGTTTAAACCTTAGCATGCCTGAAAAATTTGTGAGTTGTTAGCATTTCAGTCTCCTGTTGCTTCTCCAATAGCTATTAGGTAAAGCCTCTGGCTTCAGTTCTGAGGAACTAACAGGAAGATGTTGGTCATTCTGAAAGGGGAGAGGAGTTCACAGAAATTTTATTTCAGAACGTGTCAGCAGCTGGCAGTTATGGACAGTGAGCGAGTAACAACATGTTTCCAAGAACCTGAACTTTATCACAGAACGTTGACAAAGGATCTGAATTATTTTTTGTTTAGGGATTTTCTTTATCTGCTACGTCTTTAACTTAAATTGCCTCATAAATGCTCCAAAATGCATGCATTGAGTAAGTAGATTGTGCCACATTTCTAGTGCAAATTCTGACGTTAGCGGTCAGATTGTGAGCTGTTTCTGTAAACACCTACTATGGGACATGCCTGAAAAGCAACACCAAAAATCCTGAAAGCTATGCTGTAAAAAGTGACCAATTAGACCAAATTAGTGGCTTAAACACAGCTACACTTTAGTATTAGTTTCCACACTATGTACTAACATTTTGCAGCTGTTATTTGAAAGAGGGTTTCAGAGAGGGGCAAGAAAAATGAGTTGCTTAAGTACCATGAAAACCAAATTAACTTTCTCCTCACTGATGCTTTGGTCCATGTACTCCTTTACACAAAATCTGGGGCCTACAGGCCACTCTCATCAGACAAGCAAGGTCCTATTGCACTGATTAATTTAATGGGCTAATATTTTATTCTCTGTACCTATCACACAATGTCTGCTATCCATTTGTGTGGCTCCATTATGTTCACAAAATGCTTTTCTGTTAATATACTAGAACACACGTGTGAGTCAGAGGAAAGTAAGTGAAAATGCTATAGGGAAGTAGTGGACAAACTACCAACGGAAACAAATGAACAGGGATACCAAGGTCAACAGACTTTTCGTGGGTACATCCCCCCCATCATGCAAAATTCATTGCTCATTGGTGCAATTCTAAACTGAAGTAAGACTGTACTCTTACAAAATCAACTCCATTAATTATGCAATGCTATTATTGTAATTTTACTGTAAAATTTTTTCCCTTCATCCAGCAACTTTATGAAAATTCTTTTCTTCCTTGTAAAACAGCTTATCACTCACTTTATTAAGATGCCTAATGAAATACTTTTACGGTTTCCAAGTCATTCGTTCATTAAACCTCTTTCAAGCATGCAGTCCCTGCACTTAACAGCTGTAAGGAAATACTGAATTCTTCTGATTTAGTGTAGCTATCTTAAAAGGACTAAGGTATCAGCACTTTTGTATTTAGACACAAGCAGCTGTGTTACTACACTTTGGAGCTGGACTTGCAATAGGGGAATTATAAATTCAGGTTTTAGAACTCGGTTGTTCAAGTAGCTGGAAACACTGACCCAGTGACTGACACTCCACTCTTTTGCCAATGTCCAAACATTCACAAACAAAAGCATTCAACTATTTTTAGTTAAGCTGCCATCGTAAATTCCCATGTTATTTAAAAACTAGCTTCTGACAAACTTTAATAAATTAGCATTGTTGTTAAGTTTTATTTAAACTGAAGTGCTGAAATAAGCTCTTGCAGAAATTGGCACAAAAATCAATGACAGTGAATTTTATATGGAGATCTTTCACTGGTGGTTTTAATACAGCTTGCCTGTACCTGACCTGGAAAAATCTTTTCAGTTAGAGCAGACATAACCTGCTGATCTGTTGCACCAAATGCATCAACAGCCTGACTGCTCCAGTAAAGAGCTTGCAAGATGAGAAATCAGTTTGAATGCAATTACATGTTTTACCAGTCCCTGGCGTTCTTATCTGTTCTCTGCTACACTTACACATTATCAGCAACTGCTCCTATCCTCATGAATCCTGCACTCTTCCACTTTATAGTATCTGCAGTATAACACTGCAAACAAATTATGCAATTAAACTGAGTAATTACCTAGGATGTGCAAAAAATTTACTATTTTGTAGGGTATTTTATGCTTCCTTTGGTAAAAATACCTGAAGACGTTCAAAGCTGGAAATAATTATCCAGCTCAGAGGTCCCCAGCACTGGAAGGACATCAGCCTATTGGAGAGAGTCCAGATGAGAGCCATCAGGAAGATGAGGGGGATGGAGCACCTCTCCCATGAGGAAAGGCTATAAGAATTGGAATTATTCAGCCTGGACAAGAGAAGACTTCAGGGCGACCTAACTGTGGCCTTCCAGTACCTGAAGGGAGCCTACAATAAAGATGGAGAGGGACTTTTTTGCCAGGGTATGCAGAGACAGGACAAAGAGCAACAACTTCAAATTGAGAATAGATTTTATTAGATTTTAGGAAGAAATTCTTTACTGTGAGGGGTTGCCCAGAGAAGCTGTGGATGCCCCATTCCTGGAAGTGTTCAAGGCCAGGTTGGATGGACCTCTGAAAAACCTGGTCTAGTGTAAGGTGTTCATGGCAGGGGCATTTAAACTAGATTGTATCTTTAAGATCTCTTTGAACTTAGGCTACTCTATGATTCTCTGATCTTAAGATGTTAAGAACAGATTTACACTTGCTGCTTCTTTACATAGAAAGATTTTCACACGGCTTTCTGGTGCACTACAACTAAGCAGGAACCCTGCCCACTCAACAGCACACAGCTCAGTTTGTCATTTATTGTTGCAACTCAAAACCTCATCTGTTACCTGCACAAATCCTTCCATATTTCCTTTCTCCAAATGAAGGTTAAGCAGTATCTACATACCGCTAATTCAAACTATGGCTCTTTGAAACACAGGACTCCAAAGTGAACCTGACAAACACCACCACTTCAGAAGAGGATCACAAAAGAGACCAATCGAGACAACAGATTGTTTTGTGCAAGATTGTTTTATTAACAGACCAGACCTTGAAATATTGCAGCTGGGCATCTTTACCTGCAAGGCAAAAAAGAAAAAGGTATCATTAGGCATATGTAGATCTGAAACAACTCTGGCCACATGAAAAAGTAATATATTTTTACAATTTGTAATCTGGGCTGAAAACACTCATTTTATTTCACTGGATTTAAGATTGCAATAGTCTTACACATGGTAACTAACTTCTACATTAACACCTCTTCACCGGAAACACAGATTTTGAGTACCAGACCTAATAGGATAAACATTTCTACCTTGAACCATTGGTACCTATAGAGGATATTTAGAGACATGCCAAGACACTGTGCATATTCTAACTTCTGCTGCACTCTCATTTTAAGTACAGTTCAGGAACTGTTTACATACAAAAGTAAAAGCAAAAAGCTGACTTGGGACCAGTTCCTGTAAAGTTTGCTTGAAAAATTAATGAAATTCAGTATGTTGCCAATACTGAATTGTCAACATTTGCTTTCAAGTACTATACTATTTCATCCCAATCTATATGAAGGAATCAGTACTGGAAGTCTGTTTTTAAAATTCATTTGAGACTATGACTTAAGAAATAAAGACAAATAGCAGGAAACTATCTACTTATAGGAAAGAGAAATACTTTTCTTCAGAAACACAGCCCTTCGTAATGACATCACCTGGAGAGTAGTGCCAGTATATCACCTGCACCTACTACTCCAGTTTGCCTATGGCCTCAGCAGAAACTACAACATTCTTCTATTTTCTATGTGTAGGCTACCAGAATTTTAAACAGGCACTCTATTCACAACAGCAGGAAAGAAAGTTGAGGAGACAAGAACAAGCAGTTATCTTAGATTTAGTTTGCAGGAAAAGCGTAACAACTGCCTATAAGCATAAAGTAAGAAACTGCAAGGTCACTTCCCAAATTAAAAGATGAAGTAACGCTCTAATGTATGCCACCTATATGGGATGCTGAGCTACAAGGCCAGCGAAAAACATGAGCAATCACATGAATGAATATCCCTTGTTTCTCTGCCAATACACCAACCCTCGCAGGCATTTACAGCAACTGCCATAGTGAACTAGAAGTTTCCCATCAGTACGAAGGCTCCTGAAAACAACACTACCAGTATACATCTGATGTTTAGCAGGGAAGACGGAGGAGAAAGGATCTACACTGACAGAAAAGCTTCAGTGTTTCCATTAAAAACAGCATTATGCTCGGAAATCAGACAGGAGCATACGGTCCTCCTCAGCCTTGGTTATGCACTAACTTCAAGGACACATCTGCCGCTACTGAACTTCCAAGTTTCTGCCACCAGCAGCAAAATTTCTACAAGAATAGTAGTGGGAGTAACTTAACATCACCCCAGGCACCAAACATTACAGCAATTCTGCTTCTCAAAGTTACCAACATCTTCCCATAGCTGAGCTAAAAAGCTTTGCAAGAACACTGTTCCCAATAAGGAACGATATTCCTAAAGCTGGAACTTCCACGTGCCATGTAACTGGTGCTTAAAAACCCTGCTGACTTCACAGATGGGAGATAACAGCACAACATGCAAGGAGCTTGAACTGAGGAAATCAGCAGCCTACAAAAAAATCTTCAAGAATAAATGCTGTCAATCAAATGGAAAGTATTTCCTAGGTCTCCTTTAGCTCCTTGAACAGACACACCAGACCCCAATTTGCTGTGCCTTGGCTGTAAGGATATTTTTAAAAGACTTGAGGAAAAAAACCCAATAAAACAGCAAAACAAAGCAAGGTGAAACTTCCTTCCCTTCAGAAACTTTTATTTCTGAGAACTCATCCAAATGCAACTGCACCTGCTTTAAACTGTAAAGTCACAACACTACCCATTTTTTATGAACCAATCCTCTGAAGCCAGAAATTCCTAAGAAAACTGAACATCTGATCTAAAAGAAAAAACAGAACCCTACAAAAACCAACCAAACAAAAACCCCACTCCAAACAAATTCCAACAAGCCAAACAAAAAAAACATTTTGACTTTGGAGGAGTTTGGGGAAAATTGTGTCTTTGTTTGATATCCTTTCCAAACACCCTAACACAATGAAGTTTTCTTAAATACCAGCATACCTGTCAAACCAAAAGGGTATTTATCCTTGACTGAAACTAAGGCATGGGCAACACTGAAGCTAGTTTAGTATCTAAAAAAAGTAAAGGGAAGTACAAGAACTCTGAAAAAAGTGTTGACTTTGAATGGCAGAGACTTCTCACCAAAGCAGAAACAGCAGAGTGACAACAACAGGTAAGACAGATTGTTTGGAGTAGGTCCTACCTTCAGGACTCAGCTGTCGCTGTTAAATCACTTTAAGTGTTAATAAACCTCATTTCTAAAGAACAGACTACTCAAATGGGCAAATCAGTCTTTCAAAATTACCAACTTGGTCACTGTACATGAACGCTTTAAAAGCTGAAAATTTAGACCAGTCCTAATCAGGCTTTTCTAAAAAACCTGAAAAAACCATAGTATTTGCAATCACAAGACTTCAATCATATTAACAGGTCATTAATGAGGTTTGGAAGTTTTAGCCAAGATCTCAAGGCTTCCCATCATGAAACCAAATAAGGCTTTAAAACAAGTTATTGGTAATGTTTGTATTTCCTAAACATATCAGCTACAGTGACAATTTAACTTCCCAAATATTTAAGCTTTAGTAGGGCTTCCAAAACAAAACCAGAACACTGTATTGTTCAAGTAGCTTTATACTGTAGGTACCACCCAGGAATAAGTGAGCATCTATTAAACTTGAATGTCTGACCAATGATGACAGCAGCCTGCAGAGCTGAACAGTAGATTGCCTTGGGCAATATCTCACCATTAGTTCATTCTCCTTATGAGTCTGTTGATCTGGTCTTCTCTGTTACCAGCATCCCCACCTTCCACAAAGTGGATCGTTTTCTTCTTCATTCCACCCCGAGGAGAGGATAACTTGAAGGGCCAAAGGAAGTTGTTCACAACTTTGAAGTTCTTGCCAACAGTGTAAATTTCATGGATCACATCTTCCATGCAGATGATTCCAAGCTTTCCTAAAATTCAGACAGTTTTCAGAAAGACTACAGAGGCACTGGTCAATAACAAACTAAAAATTATCACATTGTTACTGTCATGTCCACTTATTTTGATAAACTTCAGGAAGTTAGCAAGCACTCACTTTGTCATGAAATTGAATGACTGACTTTTCCAATTAAAATGGATTAGCTGCAGCCAAGTCAACATTCAGTTGGCACATTTGGCAAGAGACATCAGTTCCAACTGTTAAATATTTGCTGCCGGCAGTGAGCAACAACAAAAAACAACTCGCACTTAGTGAATGTTCAGAAAACAGACTGTTCTTTGGAAAAAAGCTAGATTAAATACACCTAAACCATAGCTATGTGTAACTCAGGGAAACTCTCTATTAAGTTAGGCTGCTGAATAATGCTGCAGCATGTTTCTGTAATGCCTTTCCACGGTCTTCAGCAACATGTTACAAGTTAACTCTCCTAAAATACAGCGCTAAAAAGAGATTACAACAGAATATATGCACCTTTAGAATCTCTTTATCTATTGCACAGGAAAAGGAACACGCATAACACAGCCTAATCTGAAGCAAAATGCAAATCAAGTGCCAAAAAAAGGGAGACCTAAGTGGTGCCTTTCACTCATACTGGCACAACTGCAAAAGAAGGGAGCTTCCTAGAGCAGCCCATATCCCAACAACTGTTCACCATGCTTTGTTTTTACTGAATTCACTGATCACTACCTATTTCTTTCAACAAGTTTAAAAAGTCTGTTTACCAGATCACTAAAGTCAGAGCGTCTAAATTAAGTCTGGAAGTTCAAAGCTATGATGATTCTTTCATGCTACAGCACTTTTTCATTACTCAAAGATCTACTGACCCCGTAAACTTTAAGGAGTTTACGTTTAAACATACAAATTTAAAAGGCTAAAATTTGATACTTTACACCTGTTTTCAATGCTTTATGATGGAAGTTACTTCCAGCTTGCTTTGTATTAAGCTATTAAGACAGAAGTAGACACCATAACCAAACACCAGCGTACTCCAGTGACACTTAAGGACAGTTGTCCAGCTCAGCACTGATCACTCCGAGGCAACCAGCTGGTTTCTCGTTTTGCTCAGCAGAATTTACCAAGGCGTTTCTGGATCAGGCGGTTGTCAGTCAGAGCAATGCGCTGCTTGTTGATCTTGCCATAACCACGCTTGTAGATCAGTTCATGCACAGACTTCAGGTTGGGGTAACTGAAACGTTCAAAAAAAGAATTTTAAGTCTTTGCAAGCCACATTTCAGGGTAACGTTAACATCCCTCATTTGGACTTCCATACCAAACAACTAAAGATCATTTCAGCATGTCCCACATGTAAATACAAAAGCAACAGAGAAGCAAATCTCTGTTCCCAAGAACACCAGTATGAGAGTACAATCATATCTAGCAGCCATTAGCTGTAAAGCACCACCTCAACCACGTTTTAAATTCAAATACGGGAAAGTACACAGAAGATAAAACCCTGCCAGCTTAGCACAGCAAAATGCAAAAGCTGCTCAATACTTGCACCTTCATTAGGTACAACTGGGCCTTTCACTCACCCCCAGGCAATGTAGGGTTCAACAATCCGCAACATGTTGATAGAGGCTTTGTTGAGTTTTACAAAAGTGCCGTTAAAAATCTGCCGCAGGCGAAGAAGCTGCAGAACCTTGCGGACCTTCGGGCTGACGCCATTGGTACTGCAGAAGGAAGGGAAAAAGCCTGACTTATCAACATCCCACAAACATTAGGTATCGGGTTAAAAAAAGACCCCAAAACACAGTAGCACTGCTCCCATGTGAAAATGCATTTCATGAATCACACAAAGCAAGCTTACTAAATTATCATTATATATTTCAGTGTGAAGTTAAAACATCTATTTCCATGAAAAGAATTGAAATGAGTACTATACTGAAACAATTTAGAACTAGCCTTGTGCTGTCCTGAACGTAATTCTTCCAATCATACCTTTTTTTTAGTTTTCTGTAACACTTTACCAGAGTAGAATGAAACAAACACTTGAAGAAAAGCTCAGTAGAATGTTTGGGAATAGGGGCAGATAATTTTATCAAGTTAAAGGTGAGAAAGAATAACTGTCTGCATGTATTTGCAGCCTTCTCTTCTTAAAAATCAGGGATTCCTAAAGACAGTAGAGAGCAAAATTACTTGGCCCTTAATTAAACACACCTCTGGGGCATGTACCACATCTGCCAACAACTTCTCAAGCCACTGGTAGAAGGCTTTATCTTGTTAAGGTATTTAAGCCCTCAAAACAGAGTTAACAGGAAAGCAAACTTCAGTGCTTTTGAACTTAAAACTGCTTGTACCTGTATCCAACCTTACCCTCTTATCCTGATGACAAATGCCAGTTTGGGCTCAGCTGGGACGTAGTAATTGCCAGCTTTGCGGGCCATCCTGGCCATACGGATCTCCTGCCTGTACATGTGCCTGTACTCCTTGTGGTAAGCCTGGGCTCTTGCGTAGATGAGCTTCCTTTGTGCCTTGCGGTACTGCAATAAATTAAAAATTGTTTAAAGTTAGGCAATGCCTTTTAACACGTGAAAATCACCTTCAAGTAACATGCCATATTCTAGAACTTCAAGTAACACAGCTCAGTATCACACAGCTCAGAACAACCCTCAGTGATGCTCCAGAGAACCTGGCAGGCTGTTATACAGCAAACAACATTATCATTCCTGACTGTCCATCAGAACTGTGGTCATAAAGAGTAATGGGTACAAATTGAAAGAGGAGAAATTTAGGTTAGATATAAGGAAGAAATTCTTTATTATGAGAGCGGTGAGACATTGGAACGGGTTGCTCCAGGCAGCTGTGGATGGGCCAACGCTAACTGTGTTCAAAGTCAGGTTGGATTGGACCTTTGAGCAACCTGGTCTGATGCCTTAGGATTTTAGCTTTCATATTTTCATATATTTGTAATCCCTCAATTCTTTAGTGTATAACTCTAAACTCCATATAGTGTTAGCAACTGCTTTTCCCACTTTGGTCAGACACAACAATTCCTCTCTAGGCCTGAGAATCAAGGACACCTCACTGTTTCAGGCCCCACGTAAACAANAGAAACGTAAACAAAAGTGAGTTGGGGGGTGCAAACTAAAGAGAATGGGACTCCACTGCCTGAAGCTGTAATTGGACAATTAACCTCTGATATGCAAATAGACAAAACTTAAATCTGTCCGAAAAACGTGTGACTGTCATCCATCCTGGGTGTAATCTCTGCGAGATTCCTGCACTGCCCAAGGTGTGCCCTGTGAAGGCCTTTCAATAAATACCTACCCTTTATCCTCTAACTCTGTCTAGCCTCTGTTCCAGGTCAGCCTCTACAAGGGATCAGGTCTAGCAGAAGGTCTCCCCATCCACGGCAGGGAGGCTGGAACTAGATGATCTTTAAGGTCCCTTCCAACCCCTCACAGTTCTAGGACTCTCTGATCATACATCAAGCTCCCGCTCACAAAAGCAATAATCTCTTGCCCTGTAGAAAACGAACTTCAGTCTTACAGACAACTGTACACTTTACCCTTAACTCTGCCCAGAACTTTGTTATCAGACACTAAAAGCACGTATTAGTCCAAAACATTAAGAAAATATCAACATGCTGGTTCTCAATACTGTGAACTTTTGTACTGCAACACATCAGTAATAGCAGCAGCTGCTACTGCAGCAGATAAGCAATTTCAGTCCAGGGATCAGAGAATATTTACCTTTTTTATTGCCAAAATCTTCTTCTGACGTTTGGCTTTCATAACCGCATAGGCCTGCCGCTTCTTCAGCAGGCTCTCGGGCACAGAGGGCACCTTCTTTACTCTGAATGAAAACAGAAGTAAGAGCTTTTAGCTGGTAGAAAGAAACTCAATGACGTTACATACAACAAACACCAAGACTCTCAAACACAACACGTGTGCAGGCCTCACTGCCTTGAGCCACTTCACTGCGTCTTCCTCATCCCCACTGTTCCCAGTCCCAGAACAGTGTCCCAGGACAGTTCCCTGGGACTGAACTGCGTGACTTTCTTATTCAGAACCTGCACCATTCACATTTTGTACCAGACAAGGAACCCTCATCAGACAAACCACGGCTGCACACAACCACAACTACAAAAAACTTGTCCTACTTTGCTACAATTGGTAATAAAACAAAGCCATTTCAAGGTAACTTCTCTCTGATCAATGAACGTGTCAACAGGTGCTTGAAAAAAAACCTTATTTGGCAACTCTGTGAAATTTATTTCACAGGACTCTCAACTTGCTCACATTATCACAGAATGGGTCAGGTTGGAAGGGACCACAGTGGGTCATCTGGTCCAAACTCCCTGCTCAAGCAGGGCCATCCTAGAGCACATGGCACAGGGTTGCACCCGGATGGTTTTGAGCATCCCCAGTGAAGGAAACTCCACAACCTCTCTGGGCAACCTGTTCCAGTGCGTGGTCACCCGTACGGCAAAGAAGTTCCTCCTCAACTTCATGCAAAACTTCCTGTACGTCAGTTTCTGCCCCGATCCCCGTCCCGAAGATTTGAAACGCTTAGACGCGACAAAACTTGTCAGAACCGCGTTTACAGAGCCACAATCACCCTAACGAGCGCCTACACCAGCCCGACCGGCAATCACTCCCTGCTCCAGCCCCAACACAGCCCTGCCCGCCCGCCCAGCCCGGAGGAACTCGCCGCCCCGGCCCCACATTCCCGGCGGCGGCGGCGCTCGGGGCCCGCTCTCCATCCCCACCCCGCCAAGGGCTGGCGGCCGCAGCCGCCGCCTATGGAAGGGCCGGGCCGGTGGCGGCTCCATCTCCGCCGCGCCGGTCCCTCCCCTCCCAGCGCTCCCAGCCCCAGCGGAGGCGCGGGGGCCCCGGGGGCGGTGCGGGCAGGGCTCGGGCGGCGCGGCGGCGGCGGATGGCGGCGGATGGCGGCGCGCGGGACGGGACTCACTCCTTGTCCGCCATGGTCAGCGCCGGAAGAGAGGGGCGTGCGCGTGCGCGCCGCACTCTTAGCTCATTCGCCCGCGCAGGCGAGGCCCTGCCCGCCAGCAGGACCCTGGGTTTTGACGTCTACCGTTGTGCCTGACCGCCGCGCGAGCGCCGGGGTGTCCGGCGAGTGCCTGAGGTAAAAGCGCCTGGGAACTGCTTCCGCCTGGCAGGGCTGGCGCCAGTTGCGTCCCGGGCGCTGGCTGTGTCCCGAGATCGGCTGTGTCCCGAGCACAGGCTGTGTCCCAGGATCGGCTGTGTCCTCGAATTTCCAGTGCGTGGTCAACAGGCTGTGTTCCGAGCACAGGCTGTGTCCCGGGATCGGCTGCGTCCCGAGAGCGGCTGCGTCCCGAGATCGGCTGCGTCCCGCGATCGGCTGCATCTCAGGATCGGCTCTGTCCCGGGCACTGGCTGCGTCCCGAGTAGTGGCTGCGTCCTGAGCACTGGTTGTGTTCCTGGATCGGCTGTGTCCTAAACACTGACTGCGTCCCGATCACTGGCTCTGTCCCGGGACCGGCTGTGGCCGGAGCACTGGCTGTGTCCCAGGACTGGCTGTGTCCCGGCCCGAGCGGGAACCGCTCCGCCGCCAGACCCGGCCTTCCCTGCCGGAAGCTGAGAACAAGCTGTGCGGTGGTGGGGCTGCCAGGTGTCTCGCATGAGGCAGGATTGCCCTTATTTCAGCCTTAAACGCCGTCCTTAGTGCCCACGGGACGCCACCTCCTGCCTGCGCTCAGTACCGCGGCGGGGATGGAGGCTGAGAGGGGGAATGCTGCTCCCGCCGCCCCTGGCCCGGCTGCATTCCCCCGGCCGCCTGCAGGGTCAGGGGAGCGGGGCCCCGCTGGCACCCGCCCTCCTCCGGTCCAGCACCGGGACCGAAGCGCTCCCCGCGGGAGAGCCAGGGATCACGGGGGTGTTTCCGTCCCTGCGGCTGGAGGGAGCCCCGCCGGAGGAGCACGGCTGTTGGCCGTGCCGACCACTGCGCCTGCACGATCGTTCACCGGGACGCACGGGGAAATGGGAACCGTGGGCTCCATTTCTGCCGGGACGTGCTTTCATTAGGCTGGACATGTTTTCGGTTCGCCATACGGCATCACTAACTGCAGCGTGGAGAAGGGAGGGCGGCTGGGGAAGCAGCGCTGCCCAGCACAGCAGCTTGGAAGGCTGCTTAAGGCTGTGGCTCGTAAGTCTGATCCTGTGCGCGCTCACCTGTGCTCCGAAAATCACCCAGGGAGACACCGGCACATCATTACACACGCACGGGAAGAAGAGAAATTTGTGGAACTCCGAGCAGCAAAGGACTGTCCCGTGAAAAAAAAAAAAGTGTAGACAGGAAGGCTGGGGATAAGGAATGCCGAGCTCTGCGTTTACTGACTTTATTTGTTGCCCATTAACAGCACGCAGAGGTGTCGCACAGCACTAACGCCTCAGAACGTTATTGAGAGTGCTTTGGATCCTAGTTACAGGTGTACCGTTCATTTTTTTACAATAGTGTTTTTTTATGCTAATACAGACGTTTGTATCACTTGATCTCATTAGCAGTATTATAAAGGGGGGGGGGGATTAAAATCTGCATGCAAAACCACCTGCAATATCTGCTGAATAAGAGGTTGTCTGCACTTTCTTCCAAAACTTTTGAACTCGAATTTCTGCTCAATCCGAGAGGCAGCGTTCACAATCACAAAGTTCCAACAACTTTTCTGAAAACTGGCAGCTGCACAGGGAAGAAAAGGCAGCGTCGTGCACTTAAGGCACACGGCTGCAGGCGGGCAGAGGCAGTGAGATGAGTCCTGCACACCCACGTGTGGGAAGTCGCAAGGGCACGCTCTGGTCCTCATCCTCTGGAACTGGCAAATGCCCAGGGACGGGATGCTCCGGCGTCGGATGGCCGCAGAGTGCCTAGCTACAAGGAGCGGCCGCTGTTATCGCACAGAAGAAAATACTTTCCGTGTGCTGGCACCCGTGAGCTCCTATTTGAGTCAGTGGCGGGTAAGATACCAGTGACCTCTGTACTTGGCTGACAGACGAAGAAACCATCGGTGTTTTCTTCAGCGGCTTCTCACAGCTCACCAGAGGAAGCCCAGGCACGCGGGCATCGTGCATCCTGCGGGGACCCGGCGGCTCTTGTGCGCTTCCAGCTTCCCTGCGTCTCTAGCCCCGAGCACGAACCTCTAGCGCCCGTGCGTGCTCCTCTAACCCGCGCTGCGGCATCGCACCCGAGATGGCGCTCCGGCGGGGCGCGGCGCACCCCGGGACTTGTAGTCCGCACGCCGGGGGCGGACTGGAGCCGCCGGGAGCCGCCGGGACGCCCGCCCCGAGCAGCGGGAAGCACCGGCCGTCCCGTCCCCGTTCCCTTCGGGGACCTCCCCTGGCGGCGGGGCGGAGCGGGGCGGGGGCGGGGGGTCCCGGGAATGCGGGGCGGGATGGGCCGGCCCGGGGGAGGGGCTCGGCCGCCCGGTCCGCCCTATATAGAGGGGCCGAGCGAGCAAGATGTTCACTGCCAGTAGCGGGGCCGCGGGCGGGACGGGGCAGGACGGGGAGGCAGCGGGCAGGCAGGCAGCGCTGTGTCCGGGCTCCGTCCTCGGCGTGTGTGACTGAGGCGGGGCGTGGGGCTGTGAGGGGGAGCGGCACGGAGAGGGGGAGCTCGGCGGCGGGACCCCCGTGAGCGGAGCCTCCCTCGGTGTCCGCAGCGGGCGGTCCCGGGCAGCGGCGGCTCCAGGTCGGGGAGCCGGGCGGCGAGCAGGCTCCGTGCCGCCGGCCCCGCGGTCCGGCAGCATGAATATCCTGCTGGAGTTCTTCGTGGTGACTTTCCGAGTGCTGTGGGCGTTCGTGTTGGCCGCGGCCAAGTGGCTGGTGCGGCCCAAAGAGAAAAGTGTGGCGGGGCAGGTGTGCCTGATCACCGGGGCGGGCAGCGGCCTGGGCCGCCTCTTCGCCCTGGAGTTCGCCCGGCGCCGGGCGCTGCTGGTGCTGTGGGACATCAACACGCAGAGCAACGAGGAGACGGCGGGCATGGTGCGGCACATCTACCGGGAGATGGCCGAGGAGGCGGCCGCCGCCGCCCCCGGAGGTAAGCGGCGGGCTCCCCGCGCCGTCCCCGCCGCCCTCGCCGCTCACCTGCCCGGCCCCGGCCCGGGGCAGAGGGAGCCGGGACTGCGCGCCTGGCGGGTCCAGCCCGAAGCAGCGCTCACCTGCGGCGGGCCCTGAGACCGGCTCCGGGCTGCAGCCCGGTGGGCGCGGGAGTATCAGACGCCCCGCCGGTGCTTTTGCCAGCCAGAGCCGGCCCTGCGCCCGCAGCGGTGAGCGCAGACGTGCTTCGCGGAGCCTCGGACTCCAGCAGCGGCTTTAAAACCTGCAGCTTTTCCTAAAACGCTTAACAGCGATGGTAAATAGCCGACTTCTGGTGTACTGCGGTGACACCAAAGTAAATAGAAGTTTTGGTGGTTTGGAATTGTATTTGCTGTTTCTGCTTGACTACTTGTTTGAATGTCAAAATATGAGCAAGAACTTTATTGCCCCCCACCCCTTCTGTTCTCTTATTTGTGTTCTTTAGTAGCTGGAGATGGAGAGAAAGATGTGCTGCCCCATTGCAACTTGCAGGTTTACACGTACACCTGTGATGTGGGCAAAAGAGAGAATGTCTACATGACAGCTGAGAGGGTCCGCAAGGAGGTTGGCGAGGTGTCTGTCCTGGTTAACAATGCTGGTGTGGTCTCCGGGCACCATCTCCTGGAGTGTCCTGATGAGCTTATTGAGAGGACCATGATGGTTAACTGTCACGCACACTTCTGGGTAACTATAAACTCCTTTCTGCTGCCCATTTTGGTAATTAATTTCGGGAAATGAACCGCTGTTGCTGAACTCCTATCTCCTCGAGGTTTGCACTTGTTCCTTTTCACTTGTAGGATCACTGCATTGGGTATTTCTTGTTTTGAACTGACTGTTCTGTTTAACAGGAATGCTGGTATTAAGACTGTTAACAAATAGTTTTAAATCAACTGTATCCTCCTAGAATCCAGAGTTCTAAGTCTTGCGGCCATTTCTGTAGCTTTGGATATTAAATCCTTTACAAGGCATAATCTCTGAATCTGTTTAAAGGTTGTTACTGTTAATGATTGGCTTTGCAGTCTTCCTCACATACTCTTCTGCAAGCACATTAGCAGCTTTAAGATGCTTTTTAAATGATGGTTACAATAGCAAACTTGCACATTTCTGGAAAAAATATTTAAAACCCCTGCTGAAAATGTTGTTTGAATTGCCTTGGAGGCAAAGTGTTCCTTTTGAAGGCTGGGAGGAAAGGCGAAAAAGATTTCTCAAGAAATCAAGCCAAGAACACTTTTTCAGGAATCCTGCGTATTTGTCCTCATAGCTTTCTCTGGGGGCTGCCGTAGAAGAAAATCTTAACTATGGTTTCTGGGATGGTATTGCCTTCACAACAAGGAGATGCTAATTAAGGAAAGCAAATATGTGATCTTACTCTTTTTGTCCATCTAAACGTTATTTTCCTGTGTGGTTTATTTTTAGACCGATAGTGGTGTGGAGTTACATAAATTGTAGTGTTGAAGGAGGGCATGATGCACACTTGGGTTAGCATTAGCTGTCAGACTGAGACCATTGTTAGTATTAAAACTGTTCTTTGATTCCTCAAATAAGGTTATGAAATACACTTGCATAACAATGAAAGGATTAAGCAATCTGAAATATACTTCAACTTAAACCTTCATTGACCGATCTTACCTTTTCATAACAAAATTTTGTAAAATGCCTCATCTTCAAAACTTAGAAGGCCCTCTCAAACCAAACTTTTTTAACATGGAAAAGAAATGTTGTTTCATAACCCTAAAGGAGCCCCTTCAAATCTGCACTGTGAAACACTTAATGACAGAGCAGTCTCTTTTCAATGTATTGTAAAGCTTGCAGAGAGTGTTAAACTTCAGTGCACAGGAGATAGTATGTTTAGAAACTCTTTTAAACTCTGAAAGTATATATTTTAAAGCAATCTGAGAGGTTCTGAGAATGCTGCTGTGACTTCTTACAATTAGGAGTTCTGCGTGTTCCCCTTAATAAAAGTGAAATTGGTGCTCAAGCCAATAGAGATGTGTAGTACATTTAATGACTGCTATTGATGTGGCTTAAATGTTGAATTGACAGTTTCCAAGAACTCTAAATTATGACATCACCATGAGTTAAAATATGGGAGGATCCTAAATTCTCCAGCTGTTCTTCCTTCAGGCCTAAGTCATACACTTATTTATAACAGTTTCAGAGACCTTTTTAAAGCACTCTGTGTGTTCTGAGTTTCTTACAGTAATAGAAAACTAAACTTAGAGTCTAGTATTGCTATGGCTGGGTTTCCATAACAGTTCCATTCATCTCTAAATGTTAGTATGAAGTGACTTTAAAATCTAAAAAAAAAAAAAAAAAATACTCCAAGAAGGCGTAGCTATGTCTGGACTGCGGAACTTGAGATTTTGGCTCAAGTTTTAAAGGAGTAGTCAACACCCTTTAGATTTAATTGAGGATCTGTTCATATGTAAACTTCCTGTAGATTCTGTGTCCTGCTTTGTTTTTCCTTTTATTTTTTTGTTGTTGGCAAAGCTTTTTTCCTTGTATTCCCCTTCATGATCCCAGAAAAGATTGGCTTGAGCAATAGTGGGTGGACTTCTGTTGAAAATAATACTACTTAATTCATAAGATATCATCTGAATCAGCTGATTTGAAGCCAATTTTTTTGATGCAAGTCAATGCTGACTTAAATAGAACAATGTGTCTAGATGTGTGAAGTCTTACACAGCTAGTCTTTCCCGTGTCAGCTAAACTGGTGGTCCAAAAGCAAAGCTAATACTCTGGAGCATTATGTAGACTTTTAAGTATTCTTGGAGGGCGTTTAGCCCAGAAAGCTGTAAGTGGATTTTGTAAAGACATGGATCTTGCATGTAATATTGCTTCAGTAGTTAAGTGTCTGTACTTTCTGGGGTTTTGGTGTGTTGTGGGGTTGGTTTTTTTTTTGTGTGTGGTTCAGGGGAAATTCTTTTTCATCCCTTGGTCATTAATCAAGCCTCAATATGTTTCTATATAAAAACTTAAAATAGGGCTCTAGTACTGTCCTTTGAAACATTTGACATCTGATTAATTGCCTGTTCTCCTTGCAGAATGCAGGTGATCTGATCTTGCTTTTATGTTAGCAGCTACCATCGTAAGGCTGCCCAACTTCTCCAGTAGGCAGTGATATGAAAATCTGTCACCGTTTTGCTGTTGTGACTCTGACTGGGCTGTGTACCATATCACAAACTGGCAGTCGAGAGAGCCTTAGCAGCATGCCACAGCCTAAACAGATGCTTTCCATTTTGCTGACATGCATGATTTGTGTAATCCTTCCTATGAGTGTTCTATATAAACATGTCACCACTGCATCATGTAGCAATTTCCACAGCATAAAATCCACTGCAGTATTAAAAACCTGTTATTTCATGCTGTGATAACTTGAATGCTTCTGATATTGAAAACATAGGGACAAAATCCATTCCTGGTTTGAAATAACCCAGCTCTGGTTTACTATAATTTGCAGATGCATAAAATTGTAGCAGGAGTGTAACACTATCTTTCCTGCCAGTCTGTTGCAAGAATAATAACTTATTTGTTAATTTGTCAATTATTGTTAGAACTGAATTTTAACAGACTAGGAACTTTTATTCCTGTGATGTTTCAGGGTTCAATTTTTTAAAATGTCGAGTCACAATATAACTTAAAGCTGTTGCTGAATCAGATTTTAGCAAATATATGAATAGAATTTTTTTCTTGTAGTTTTACAATGAAGCTTAAGTATCAAAATACTGTGTTTTAGATAATGGCACCATATTGAATAAAATTACAAACTCCTAATTTTGGGAGAATTTGAGAGTCTTGTACCTACTCTAACACTTTTTCTGGAAGAATAATCTGTTGCTGGATAAGTAGATACAAATATTGGACATCGTTATAATACCTGGGAGATCCTTCTAGTTTTGGTCGCTGGAGAAGGGGCCAGGGCAGGGCAATGAGCAGGTTCTGAAATTCTGTGACATGAAGATCCTTCTGTTCAACAGGTCTTCAGTATTCAGCTCTGAGAGATCAGTGATCTGAGTTTCCCTGTCGTGTGAATACTCCAAATATTTCAGCTTAAAGCTTTCCTCCTAGAGTTCTCTTCAACTTGCCATAAGGGGGAAGCAAAAGCATTCTGCTCCAGCTCTGTCATATTTAAAAAAAAAAAGGAAATCCATATAGAGAGAGACTAGGACCCAGACTTTAAAGACTTGTGTACTGCTTTCTTAGCTGGAGTAGTTTTGTTCATTTATTTACAGCTGCTCAATTTTTTGAAGGTATGCTGTCAGCTCTGTAGGAATTGAAGTAATTTTTCAGATGGCCCAACATTGGTACGGGAGAGATAAATACTGATTAGAGAGAGAAACAGTACTAAAGTATTTAGGGCATTCATGAAAACTTCTAAAATTTAAATATACCTTGGGAAGATGGTTAATACAGAGTTACTAAATCAAATACCTGTTAATGCAGCTGCTATACTTATCAGTCTCATTAGACTGACAGGATTGCTAAAGCCTTGGAAAGGCTATAGTTATCTATAATGTATCAGTATTTATGTATTTTTGTCTTCTCTTCAAGGTCCTTGGCGTTAAATAAAGCTCAGTTATGCCTATAGTTTGTTTAGTTCAAATACAGAAGTATTACACAGTGTGCACACAGAATCTTCTCAAGAAGAAAATGCAGCTTATGTTATTTGAAATTATACCATGCTAAGTCTTGTGGCCTTTTTGGCATAATTTTTCATTTTTGTTATCAAATTTAGGATTCTAGCACCCATGATCAAATGTAGACAAAATATTCCACTGACAGGCCACCCAGCTATATTTAGTATTTTGGATGAGTGACATTAGCTTTAATTGGTTTTTTCTTTTTTTTTTTTAAATTTCATGATGGTGTACCACAAGATGCACAAGTTCACTTACAAAGTTTAATCTACACGTTCTTGACTTTTTTCTTGGAAAAATGAGTCAGATCAAGTTCAAGCAAAACATTTGTATGTGATCCAAAAAGTATCATCAAAACTAACTCTTCCCTTGCTCAATTATTCCAAGTCCATGCCACCAGTAAATTACCCTGGACGGCACATGTTTCATATACTGTGGTAGCATGCTGGGTAGTGAGTATGAAGGAAAAAGCAATCATACTCTTCGCTATGGAAATAGTCATATTAGTCATACTTAAAACTTGTAAGTGCTTTGGTATGGTTTTGCTGTTCACATGTTTTTGGGTTCATTTCTCAAAAAAATACAGGGAATCTATCAAATGAGAAAATACTATCTTCCAGATGCAGGCCCTAGAAAACTGCACATTCCAATTTTATAATGCAGTGTAGTTAACACAAGCTTTGCAAAATAAAGGGGTGAATATATATTTCTGGAGTTAAAGTGAGCACAATACTCCTGGTTCAGAGCTTTCTTCATGGATTTACTGTATGGTCTATGAGGACTAGCATTGTGTCAAGCACAGTCGTCAGTCACCAGCATGCAGTCTTTAATTTTGTAGCCTGTATCTTGCAATTTGTGTATATCTGTATCTTAGCTTTGTAATCATGTTTTAGTTATAGTGATCACTTTAAAAACTTCCATGGGTTTTTTGGTTTTTTTTTTAAGTTTTCTCTTCCTTTTTTTGGGAGGGCACCAATTCAAACCCTTTAGTTAGGTGCCTGTATGTCTGAGCTTTGACCATAGCACCAATCTTATACCAGTTTCAGAATAGTAATGGAAGAGGATAAAAAATGAATCTTTAGGCAATGTACTCATCCGAAGAGTCAACATGCATAATTGAGCATGTAGAGATGGGGTGATAGGTAGGTCTTAGTCTTATGCAAAACGCCTCTTCATTTGCCTTGTGTAGGAATCATGAGTTTGAGCATCTATAATTGGGATTCCACAGTGCTGCCCACCAAACTGTAGTTGTTCCGCATGTTTCTCAGCTCTAGTCCCTAAGGGCTATTGAGTCTGTTCTGTCCTGGTTCTTCACTGTCTACTGTATCTTGATGATAAATAAGTAGTTACATGTCAAGGAGTGTGAGCAGAATAAATTACAGCACTCTTGGTTAGTTAGCAACACTTAGGGCTGTGGGAAAATTGTATTGAACATTCTTTGAATGTGTTACAACACCAGCCTTCCTACATACATTTTTTTGTGCTAGAGCATCTTCCTTCCGTAATGGAGAATGCTGACTTCTTTTGTTCAAATGACAGCTGAGCTTGTGCATTTCCTTTCCTTCTCACTGATGGGGTAAAGTATTTGATTTTCATCCCAGTCAGTTAACAACTCTAAAATGACCTTCCATAATGTTTTCCTTGAACTGCTTTGGTTACACCTAAGCTTTTGTGACAGCTTCTCTCAGACATTCTTTGGAATTTAATTTGCTGCACCATTTGAAAGGTGCGTGGATCTTAGAGTCTCAAAGAATAGAAAATAGAGATTCTCAGATTGTGACCCATGGATTGTTTGCTGCCTGTAGATTGGTGTCCAAGGTGGTAGCACAAGGTGTGATCAGCCATTTACTTCCATGCACTAAACTATATTAAGCTTGGAGAATTTAGGGGAAAACAATAATATGTTTCACAGAAAAGCATTGTGAAAATTCAGTTAAGGAAAGGGAAAGTTGTCCTGAAGAGACCATGCCAAGACTTCTCAGACTACTTGAAAGATATCTGAAGTATTAATTATTAAGTGGCTTGCAATTCTACATCCATCTAAAATGAAGCTGGAGTTGCAGTATATCTTGCAGAGGTAAGGCACTTGGGGTAATCTCACTCTTTAGTCTCCCGTGACTTTTTCTGAGGGTTGGAGACTTGTCAGCAAACTGTGTGAATGTTTTCAGGATTGCTAATTTTCTCTGAAGGTATGGTCCTGGATGAGTGATCAGTGTGATGGTTATATTCCTCCTTCTTATGGAACGCAGTAGGTCAGCTGAATAAGCAAAAACCTCTAACCTGGCTTTGGTTTGCAATTATGCAGTTACTTGTGAAGGATGTGGGGAGACAGGAAAACCTTGAATGTGACGATGGTCTTTGCCCATGTGGTGCCTAACCTTCCTAGAAGAGGAGAGAGCGGCTCTTCAATGTTTCGGTGAAATCCTCATTTGAAAGACTGTGTGTATGCCTTTCTTGTCCTGTAGAGGTTAGGAGGGCAATGGAGTTTAAAGTTCCAGATTCTTCCATCCATGAGTAACATCCACTTTTATTTTATAAAAAGCAGCTAAGTTAATGTGATGTCATTATGTTATTAACTTTCTGTAATAACCAAGTGACCGCAGCAGAATTGTGGAGGACAGCTGTTTGTGTGCTCAATGGTGGAGAAAAGCAATTCTAATTATGATGCAGCCAAGTGTCCTGCTAACCCAGTGTTTGCGTCACTGCCTAAGACCTGTCTTAACTGATCTGTGTGGGTAAGCAATCCTTTTTCATAGCTCTCAGTGTCATCAATTACTCTGACTAGACAGGCTGAGGAAAGATGAATGTTATGTTTTCTAGCACCATCCCTGTCATTTTAGCACTGCACTTCTTAAATCTTTTCTACTTTTATCCTTATCAGCTGTGAACTATTATTCTCTCCCAATGCTTCTCATGCTTTGATTTCACTTCTGGGGTTTTTCTGCAGGGAGGAAAGGTTTTTGTTATGTATCTCTAGTACTAAATCTTTCCACAATTCTCTGTATGTAAAAGCCAGTGCATCACTCACTTGATAAGCCTTGCTCCCTTTGACCTTTGAGGTTTCTGGCTATTGACACTGATGGTAAAACTGAGTTACCGATACCTCTCTGTCTTCTGTGAAAAATGGCAGATGTCTTTCTGCAAAGGCAAACTGAAGCTGATTTACACATGATGCTACATGCTTTTACCTGCGGTCTTAGACTTTGTCGTCTGCTAAAAATTACAAAGTCTTTCAAAATGCGGTTACAATATAGGTGAGTAGGCATAAACTTTGAGATTTGTAGAATCTTGGGGGTTTGAGGGTTTCGTTTGAAAGAAGATATGTCACAAATGGGGGGAGATTTACATCTGTGCTTACACTTCTGAATGAACACTCTGTTCTTGTAAATAATTATATTAGTGTCATGATTTATATGTCAGTCAAATTAACACTTGACATGAGTGAGTTATCACAACTGGGATGGGAGGGCATGGTAGGCCAAGGAATGCTGGAACAGCTGCGGAGCTGAGGTGGCTGACTTGGTGTGAGCCTTTTGAAATTCAAGTTTGTTTGGCTGTTGAATTCTGCACCTAAATGTGCCCTGGTGCTGGTTGCTTCTGCCATCTGTTTGAACTTGTGTGACAGCTTCTTGAGCACTCCCCTTTTCAGTGTTGTTTTGAAAAAGCTCATGAGTGTGTGTTTTAAAGTAACTTGTCCAAAATGTCTTTTGATTTAGGATGAAACTGCAAGGCAGCTTAGTGGTGGCAGTCTGCCTTGTAGGACCATCCCTTGAATCTGCATCTTACCTTGCACTGGTTTTTATATTCAGTGGATGTTTGAGTGAGCTAGTTCGGTTCACTAACTGGTCTACAGGGCAGGGAGGAAAGCTGCTAATTTTCTTGTCCAAGTTGTTTCATTTTTCTATTTGGAGACTAGAATCACCTCATCAGCATTTCAGACTTGGAGTAGCCAGTGCGTGGGGGAAAAGGTGAGAAGGAATAGGATAAAATCACATGGCTGAACAAGGCCTCTGTGACTATCCTAGTGAAACCTTATTCTTGGACTTTCTTTTTCTTTTGGGAGTCTGATTTACATCCTCTAAATTATTAAGTAGTCATAAATGCTTCCAAGCTGTAGCAAATCCTCCACTGGCATAACAGTCTGAATGTAACAACTTGACTTCAAAAGAGATGGCAGTATTTTAATTACAACTATTAAAAACCCTCAGATAAAGGCAAGCTAGTTTTCTGTACACATCAGATAATGTTGTGTTAACAGCTTTAGCTTATTTACCTTGAAACAATACTATGATTGCTGTGATCTCTGTGCCTACTGCACTGTTTGACTTCTCTGGAAATGAGTTTTACTAACACAGAATGTGGAAAAAAACACTCTGGAGCCATGTTTCAACTTGTGGGAAATAAGCATAGTTTCCACAGGCAGGCAAAGGAAGTATTTCTCTGTCTGAAAACTCACCCCCTAAGAAAGTGAGTAGTTTGCTGATGTTTGTTTAAAATGCCTGTGCAAGCAGAATCTTTGAAAATTGCATTAGTTGCTGGTCTAGTCACTGTATTAGCTGGAGTCTTTTGATCATTTTATCCTTCGTTGGCTTATGAAGCAAAAATTTACCTGCCAAGACTATTTTCTGCACACCCTTTTGTGGAAGGGTGGGGAGAAGTGTGAAACAAAAACACCAGGCTTTTTAAAAACCTAAAAGCTTCATGCATTTTAAAAATGTTACTTCTCATTCAGTGAAGTAACTGAAGTAACTTTGCAGGAAGTTGTAGTCTTTTAGGGTCTTACTGTTTCCTAAAGAAGTACTGAAGCTAAATCTCCATTCAGCTATATCATCTTCCCTAGTTTTCTGTTTCCACTAAATAAGACTGCTGTGTGGAAAGGGAAGCTTTCCCTCTCGTCTTGTTCCTCTCGTGAGATACTTGGTTGTAACATAATCACTTTCCTTGTTATGAAGGAAATTATTCAAAACAATGACTTGGGGACTGAGTTGGGCAGGATGAGTAAAGTGACTCAGCTTTCATCTGCCTGCAAGTACTCTAGCAATTGCATTGTTACAGAGGTACTGGCCTTAAGGTATCTATAAAATACGACAGTCCTTTTCTGCTTAGCCACTTCTTAAAAAGCCTGCTATGTAAATCATAAAACATGAATGATGACTTCATGTTTTCCGTAAGTTACTCTGACAGTACTGTTCTCTAGTAATGTTTTGGAAACCTGTAGACTAAAATACCAAGTTTTACTAAGTATTCCAGAAGATGACTAAGCTTATGGCAAGCTGAAGAAAAATGTGTATTTAAGAGTTGGATTGTGTTCTTGTTCACTGAACAAAATATTCTGAGCTCTTATCTAATAGTTTTTTCTAAAATGAATTTGTTATGTGGATTTTTCACAGACTCATAGGGGCATGTTTTCATTTTTGTCAAGATTATCAAATAGCTGGCAATAAATAACTGCTCTCCAAATGGTTGGACATTTGCTGCAAACTTGTGCTAATGAAGGTGAGGGACTAATGTGTTTGTTACACTAATGTCAACATAGCTCTGAAACACTACAAATCCCTTGACACAGCCATTTGTCAGTATATAAACAAAGTAGAATTCCTAGTCACTTGATTTCAGCAGGGCTTAAACCACCTTTTGTGAAAGGGAGTTGGCAAGTGTTAACTTCCTGTATCACTTGAGTAGAAAACTCTAAAATAATTTCAAATTTGATATTTGAATAAACCTATTTTTAGGTCATCTTTAGTGGTAGATCTGCCTGTGGAAGAATACAAGGTTGGGGCTGCTACCTAGTTAGACTGTAACTTAAATTCCTGAATTTGCAGGAGTGTATCTGTGCTGTCACAGCCACGTTGGAGCTCTCTGTTAGTCTTGACTATATAGAAAGGTCAAATACTGACCTGGTAGATTTGAGCAGAAGGATTTGCTTTCTAAGCTGCATCTTACTTTTCAGTGGCTGCCAGCTGTGTAATGCTTCATTTAAATGAATAGTAATCATGGTTTGATAGCTATGATAGTCTGAGAGTAGAATGAGATTAATATTAATGGAGAATAAATATCACCTTATCTAATAAAATGCCTTTGGGCAGGAGGGAAGAGGTCAGCTTTTGAAAGCGAGTGCTTTGAAACCTTCAGTTCTCATGCTTAGATATGCCCTAAATTTGTGCTGTCTGGAGAGGTCTGCAGGTATACATTTGTTCCACCTTGGTCTAGACTTGCTTGTTTTTCAGTGTAAGGCAGGGTAAACACATAGCTGGGCGTCCAACAGCCCTCTTACCATGCCATCTTGCCTCTGCTCTTCAGACTCATCTTTTAGATTAGTTTGGCATTTCAAGTTCACAACAGACGTCATTGGCAATTTATGTTTTTCACTTTTACATGGCTTAGGCAGAGATTCTCTTTTTCCCTGGTCATTGCTGGCTGTCAAGAATCCAGTATGTGATTGCTCTGACCAAACTTTAAAACCACTAAAATTCAAAGTGCGAAAAATTGTTTGCGAGGGCTCAGAATGTCCTAAAGAAGCTGGCACAGTAGTGTAGTTAGGGAGGACTTCTAATAGCCAGAGGAGACATAATTAGTTTTTGAAAACAGTCTGGTACACGTATGTGCTGAACTTGGCTGAAAATATGTCAATTCCACAAGAAATTGAGCTAGATGCTCTGCACTGCTTCATTGGGCCCTCCCTCCAGCTGAAAGAACTTGAGACCAAAGGAGAAGGCGACATGGAAGCAGAGCAGACACTGTTTCAGAACAGGGTAATTTATTGCAGGCAAGAGCTCCTGTCAGAGAGATATAGGAGAGATGTAGCAGAGGAGTTGGCATCCTTTCCTGTTAGTTAAGATTCTGTGTTGATAAACTTGCAGGTAACAGTGATGAAGAGTACAAGGTGTCTGCTGGCTTATGAACTTCTTCCTCTGTGAGAGGAAGAGGGAATGGGCTGTTGAGCAGAGAGTTGGTGTACTTAAGTGGAGAATCACAGAATGGCTGAGATGGGAAATGGCCTCTGAAGGTCATCAGGTCCACCTCCCCTGCTCAAGCTGGGCCACCTAGAGCCAGTTGCTCAGGCTTGTGTCAAAACAGCTTTTTAATACCTCCAAGGATGGAGATTTTCACCACCTCTCTGGGCAACCTGTGAGAATGTGCTTTGTTTTTCATAGCCATATGAAAATCAAAGACTTGCAAACTCTGGAGGGAAGAAGTCTAAATATATAATCAGTGATTGAAGCAATTATATATACTGTTGCATATATAGGACGCACTTACACATCAGCCAAGCAGCATCTGCAAGGACAGGTGAACATGGACAAGTCGCTGAGCGTTTATGGTATTGTATATATACAAGCATGTCCTTTAAAGGCAGCTAGATATTTCTACAGAAATGACTAGTGGCATATAGACATTAGAAAGATTGGATGATTTACAGGACACGCCTGACATCTGAGGATGGAAGTCTTTTAAAAATCATGTAAATCTAAAATCTCTTAGGAAGAAAAAATACAAAAGTTCTCAGGAGCAGAAAGGTGGAGACTGCATACCAATAACGTAAAGGCTCTGATTTTAATTTGCTAGTATAGTGGTAACAAGGGTTTCTTCATGCCCAGAAATTATATAAAGTAGTGACTCCTAAACAGAAACAAAAAGTGTTCTTAAGAAGAAATCAGGGCTGCCTTTGCCTGTGTTCTATGTACCAAAAGTCCTGCTCTAGGTTATGGTGCGCAGAAAATCTGGAGTGATGCAGTGGTGAGGGATGCAGAAAAGCTTTACTTAAGAGCCCTTGAATTCTGAATAGCAGCAGAGGTCTATAAAGCTTACAGTGACACCTTTTCCACCTTGATGCGCAAGAGGAAAGTTTCTGAAGCTAGAATTGTATTACTTAGGTAATGCTCTTGATTATTTAACCTACACTTTAGATGAGAGGGAGAACAAAGCTGTTTTCTACCCCATTTTGGGGTAAGATCACAGGAAATTAAATCCTTAAAAGAAAGGAGGGGGAGACAATGTAGTGATGTGATAAGGCAACAGTAATAAAAGTTTCTGTTGCAATGTCCTTCCCTAAGCATTTTTCATATCCCTCTCTCTGTAGACACAGCCTTTTTCAACTAAGCCTTGTTAACAAACTATACAAAAGGCAATTTAGTCAGGCAGTGTTCAGTTGCCCTAGGCATAGCGTAATTAGTTCTAGTAGTAAAGAGTGGAAATCAATGATTAATGTTTGAGAGATAACTAGTGGTATTAGTTTCCTGTGTGCTTTTTTTGGTTTAATAGCATTACTTATCTTATCTTTACTGTCTACCCATTGTAAACAGCTTTGTGACACTGAGTTCTGATTAAGGAAACTATTTAATTCAGTTTCAGCTTTTGTCTGATAAACTCAACATGAGTTAACTCCATGTAAAAGAGGAACCACTATGGTAACTGAACTCTTCATAAGAAAGAGTGGTGACTATTGGCTTTGAAAACTGGAGACATTCTGGAACTGAACCCTAAATAATACAAATGCTAAACAGTGTAGTAATGTAAATGTGGGCTGTAGCATACTTGTTCTTTACCAAATGGCGTGACAGATGCTTATTGCTACTAACAAACCCACTTACAAAAGTCCATAAATAAGATTTAACCTCGTTTTGTACAACTTAGGTGCTTCTCAGCTGGTTTAGTATGTCTGTTCAGAAGCAGGGGATTTTATGTAGATTGGTCATGAAAGTAGTGAAAATTACTTCTGTAAATTAATAATAAATTATAAACCAAGTGATTCAAGTAATAGCTTATGTTTATGCCAATCTAAGACTTCATATACTTCAATGCAGTATCTCATGCAGAGTTGGGAGAGAATAAAAGTATGCTCATTTCTCGGTAAATTAAATACAGTTTTAAATTAACTGTTGTTTCTTTTCATTTGTCACTTATATCTTTAGAGTATTTACTTTATTACCTCCACTTCTTAAACGGAGTAGATTTATCTGTAGTTTCACTCTGTCTGCTAATGTAGGCTATCCAAGGTATTGGGGAGTGTATATGTGGCTTTGCTTCTGTGTTACTCATCATCATTAAAAACTTTTGTTTAAGTCTGTCGTGTTCTTTCATGAGAAAGAACTGGTTGCAAGGCAATTGTAGCATTATTACTGTGCATATATGTTAAGCATTAACTGCTGGTGCAGTTCAATATTAAAGGAATCCCCGTGGCCCCAAAACAGTGGGTTTTTATGTGAAGGACAAATAAACCTTCAGTGAGAACTTGAAGGTTATGTTGCCTGCCAGGAGATAAATAACAGTGGGACTTCTTTTGAGATGAAATATTGGAAGAGCTAGCTTTTTTCTTCTGAATGCAGGGCCTGTGCAAGGCACACTTGAGGACAATCCTTGAATAGTTTCCTTTTTTGCTTTTAACACAGCCACCTGAAGCTTGGCTTGAGGATGTCATGTTTATCTCCTGATCCTTTTTGCTTCAAAAGGATCTGGGTAGTCCTATAAAAAAATTCAGAGAAATGTGACTTTATTTTTTAATTCATTACTCTGGGAGGACTGTGTAATTCTGACCTATATTTCATTATCCTTTCTTGAGAATAGAAACCAAAGATCAAAAATAGTTCTAATTTCCACAGCTATTCAAATATTTACTTAGACAGTGGCTAATTATCCAGAAGGGGCCCAGCAGTTCTTGAAAACAGTCAGTAGAGACATCTGAGGTCCTTTGAAAGTACAGCTTTGGTCCCTTGTGTTAGCAAGGTCAACAGTAGTTGTAGACTTCTGTCTGCCTGCTGTATTCAGCCTCTTGCTGTCAGAGCCACATCCTTTGTATTGTGTGGTCTCTCTAGTCTTCAACTCGGTATTTTCATGTAGTCTTAGTGCAGTTACTATTCCCACCTTAAGATAACATTTCAGAGATGCTTGTAGAGGGGAATTCAGGAAGGATGTGGAGACTATATGGGAAAAGTAATTGAGATGATAGTGCAAATGACAAGTAATTATTCTCAGTTCTCTTTGGAATCAAATAAAAAAGCTAGAAGGAAAATAAGTGGTTAAATGCAGGCTTGCAACTTCATGCTTTGGTGCGTGAGAAGGCATTTTGGATATTATATTGCCTAACTTGGATAAATCCTCCTATGAAAGAGTTCTAGGGTATATTTTCAAGATCTCTTCTAAAACCATTTGGCGATGACTTTCCCTGTAATCCTGTAGGAGATGTTTTAAATTGTGTTTATAAACTGTATGTAAAGTGGCTGTCTTCTGAAATAAGATGGGCTATATGACTGTAGCTGAAAATAACTTCAGTGTGTTTACTGATAAGCTTGCCATCGGGGCTTTCTGCCTTTCAGGCACCTTCCTTTCCCTTTCAACATATATAGTGGTGCATTAGTGCAATACCACACAGTTTGGACAAACCTGTTACAGGTAAAACTGCCACAGCCTGTGTGCGAAGAATTAGAGGTGCTCTTTTGTCAGACCTTGGTGCATTTCTGCTCAGTTACTGGAATGGAGCAAGAAACTGGGGCACCTGGAAATCTGTTTGGTTTTGTGGTGGAGTGGCCACATGCTGTCCTGCACAGGAGTAAGAGAGTTTGCAGTGTGTTGTGCTGTAGGCTGTGAAGAATGGGAAGGAAAGAAGATTGAATGTCCATGCTAAGGGAGAGAGAGGATATAACATGTATTTTAGGTAAAAAACTTTCCTTGTCACTGTTAAACTAACCTATTAGTTAACATGTGTAGCAGCACGTGTTTAAAAACAGAATAGTTTTTAACATGAAGATGAAACAATACATTTACCCAAAAGTTGCACTCATTTGTGGTGTCAGGCAGCTACTCTGGCAGTCAGGAATTGCTGTGGCTTGAGAGAAAATGTTTTCTCTGTTATACCAGTACACCACTGTTGTGTATAACTAGTGATGAAAGAGTGAAAACTCACCTCTTTTGATAAGCCTCAAAAAAATAACCATTCTCCTTACCTGAAGGAGCTGTATGGAAAATGAGCTTTGGCATATACCTTGGCAAAAAGGTATTTCTACCTTATAGTAATACAGCTTGTTTATGCCATCAAAATAGTTTAAAAAGGCTGTTGACAGAAGGCAGAAAGTATGAAGAAATTTATTGTACTGAAAAAGAAAAACTTAAAGGACCTTCTGTGTTGGTACCTGTTTATTTCTTCCTTTGCTATAAAGGCAACTCTCTAAACATGAGGTAGCACAGACTTTTCTACTTTGGTGTGCTTTCTGCATTCAGTATCCATTGTCTTGAGCTGCATACAGCTAACATTGTTTTCTGTGGATGCTTGCTTTCTTCTTTAAGAATAATTAATCCAAAATTTAATTAAAAAAATCACTTTCCCAAACACACTATTTCTTCATATTCTCATTTGCTGTATTTAGACTAATTTGTCTTGACATTGCAGCTGTGCTGCTCTTTGTGTTGCACAATCTTTTGAGTTTTGTTTCATTAAGAATGGAACTAAAGAATTTGGGGAAGGGGAGGGAAGAAGTGCTAGACTGTTAGAAGTTAATTTGCCGTAAACCAAAATGTTGAGAACAGATTACGAAAGCTATGAAGTGACATGTAAATGCTTGTTCAGTTTCACACTTGTGAGAAATAAGTCATTTAAGCTGTGTGCACATGAAATAGAAGTTTGGTTACAGCTACTGGGAATAGTTCATTCTTACTGGTATATTCAAAAGCATAGAGGAAAATGCTCAGAAGATTAAAAATTGATCTCTGAGTTCCAAAAAACTTAAAGGCTGAACTAGCTTGAAAAACTAGCTTTACTCTGTTAACAACAGCTTCATATGTTCTGTCTATCTTACCTAGTTTCTGTCTATCTAAAGTATATTGCAGGTTAGAAAATTCATGTTTTCACTATGTTATTTTTGCTTTTTGCGTTTAGTTTTTTGTTTGTTTTTTTTTTTCCTAAATAATAATAATAAAAAAAGCTAAGAGTGAAGGAGATGCTTAACTTGCATTTTTTGATGTTGAACACTGCGTAACTCCCTGACTGTTTGCCCTGATGCATCACAACACAATTCCTTTCATCCTCTATATTCTACTTACTGGTTTCTCCTCAGTGTTGAAAACTCTGGTATGTTTGTCATGAATAAATGACCCAGCTCTGACTTTAAATACTTCTGTGTTTTGGTTAAATGTTTTCCTCTGCAGCTGTGAGAGGTAAAATTGAAGCTTCAAGGATCAAACCAGAAGGCAGATAGTTTGATTAAACCACTTGACTTGATCTGAATTATTTTGGGGGCCTGGTTCATGACCTCTAATGCCATGGACAAAACCCATCTTTTGCTTGGTGTCTTCTAATACTTTTTTTTTTTTTTTAAATGGAGGATTAGCATGTCCATGCATCACCTCAGAAGACTAATGTGGTCTGTGTACCTGTTCAGACAAACTCCAGATGGGAAGGCCACCCAGGAGGCATCTTGCCCTAAACCAGTCAAACTCTTAACTAGTTTGTCAGCAGCACAACAAGCACACAGAAGACTTCAGGTCTGGTAGGCAGATGTAGCTGAAGCTGAAAGAAACTAGAAACAAGGAACTAGGTTGATCTGGTTTATATAACGGGTTGAAAAACTGGGAACCACAGTATGGAGGAAGCTGCTTTGATCAAGAAGGTGTGCGGTGCCAGAAGCTCAGTAAGAACACTGATTTATTTGGAGATTGCTTATACCACGAAAGAATAACTTCACTTTGGGATTGTTTTTCCCACTGAGAGGAGGCTGGGAGGAGCAGTGGGCAAGCCTTTACTCTGAGCCTGGAAATGCATCCCCCGGTAGGGTGTGTCTGCCTCTGACAGTGCTTGTTTTCAAGTGCTGACTCCCAGCTGCTGCAGATGGCTAGAGGATGGCAGCAATCGAGATGGCTTTCTCTGACATCCATTTAGTGGAGATGTTGGTAGTTGACTGCTAAGTTTTCTACATATGATAGTTGTGCTATCTTTACAGACTCCCTCAGCTTCAGCTTGTAAGTGGATTTGTGGGATAATGTACCATGACAAAGTTTAGGGGCTTGCTCTGAACAAGCTGTCTCAGAACACTGAGGTCTCATGCAAAGATTTCTGTGAATTTCTAATTGTCTTTAAAGCAGAAGAGCTGTCGTGTTTTTCCAATGTAGCCATAAATGGCTTTTAAGAGATGACTTACATGAAGTGACTGTAGTTCTGCTGCTGGGAGTTGTTCAAGTCTGCACTTGAGATGCTGAAGACGTCACCCAAAAGTGTCCTCAACAAGCTGTGTTTGTCATGTGCCAATTTCATCTGGTTGAAAACGGGTTACTTTAGCCACATGCTCTGAAAACTCAGTTTTTATGATCTTTATGCTTTGAAATAGTATAGCATAGTTGAGTGGGTTTTTTGAAATTTACTAGTCTGGTTATGTTGCATTTTTCATATATATGACTCTGAAAATTCTCTTCCTCAGCCAAGCTAAACATAGACACTTATTGGCACATAGTTAAAGTTCACCATATAAACAACAACAAAAAAAAAAAAGGAAAAAAAGCAGTGCCATAGTAAAGATAATACCTTGGTGCACTTGCCTGTTCATCTCTTGGAAGACAATACTGATTCATGCCTTGAAAGTGGTAGGAAAAAAATCTGTTACTACTTCTTTCCCTTCTTTCTCTCCCCCAAGACAAACTCCAAGGCCCCTTTTCTGTAGTTGCTGTGGTTTGCAGCCAGAGCTTCAGTCTGCATTATCAAGCATTCTGGCAATGTGAGGTGGCAATCAGTCATTCCAATGTGATGTGGACAGATAGCTGAGACATAAGTGGAAACTGCTGATGGAGCTGACAAATGTTCGGGAGTGGAGTAAATTGTTTAGCAGGACTGAGCTGGGAGCGTGGATGTCTTACAGGGATAGCACGGAGGATCAGGGTTAGCGTACACACCGTTGGCGTTGCAGTGTGCAAGGCAGGCTGCAAATAAAGAGCACTCTGTAAAACTTCGGTGCCGTCCAAGCGAAGCCTCTTTTTCGGATGGCGCTGCCCGATGATGACTGGGCTTTGTTGCCATGCAACATAGGAAGAAAGGCTGAAACTTTGTGTGCCTGGCACAGATTAGTTTAACAGCAAACTGAATTCTTGTCTGAGGCTCTGTGTAAGAGGTTTAGAGATCCCTGCCATGAGGAAAGAAACAAATGCAAGGCAGCTTGCTCTTAGATTATTTTTTATAATTAGCTTTGTTATGTAGTTATGACAGAATCTAGGAGTTGTGTGAATCAACAGTAGAAAAGGCAAGGAGTCAGGAGGTCTGTTAATCTTCTATCATCTGCCAGCTGTCCAGTGAAAACACTCTTTTGTGTGGTGTTAGGAGGTCTGGATTAGTCATTTAACACCTGCAGGCAAAAATGTTGTACAAGAACATGTGAAAATCATTAGAGCAAAACTGTCCTGACGTCTGTGATTGGAAAATGCAGACAGCATAAGAATGGAATTAGATGGATTCAGCTGTAGTTTGCATGTCTTTTTAAGAATGCAGCTGACGAGACTCAGACCAACAATTAAGCAAGTATGAAATACTTAAGGGGCATTTGCATGCTCTGAGTTTGGATACAAATGACGTGGGAAGAGTAGGTTTTTGGGAGGATAAAGCATTCATGGTACTGAGTGAGTTGGAATAGATTAGGAGCTCTGTCACTAATAGATTAACATATTAACTAGGCATGTTTGTGATTAAAAAGCATTGTCTGAAGTTCTTGGGCAATTTAAAAGTGATCTCGTATACACTGAAAACCTAAAAGTTGAAGTACATCATAACTACACATACCGTTTTACTACTTCATTGATTTTCATTGTAAATATGGTGCTCTGCTTAATACTTATTTAAAATGGGGAAGTGTTGAGTCAGCTTCAGAAGAGAGATATGACAGACAGCTATTCTGGTAGGGGTGATCTTCCAGCAAGTAACTTCAGTGTGTTGCTTAAAATTTAATTTTTAAAAGATGTTAACTCTGACTCAGGTTTTTAAACAGGAACAAACTTTGTTATAATCAAAACGTAAAAATTGGAGGTTAAAATTAAAGTTTCATCTTGAGACTTGCTTTGGGTTTGTTTTATTTTTGAACTTGTAAGGAATTAGTAACAGAAATGTATATCTTGTCTTTTTAGCTATAGCAGTGCTATGGATACTAATAAAGATGGAAAGTAATTTAAACTAGTAGATGTTGGCTCTATTGTAGGTAAAAAGTAACATCAGCAAAATCTCTGCCTGTAGTATTTCTTTTAATATAAAATGCCTAAGGTGATAAGTTACTTGGATAAAACTAGCCATATCTAACTTAAAAAACACTGTCAATACTTAGAACTGATAATTGGTACTGGTCTCAACAGAGATGTGCTGGATGGTGTAATTAAACACTTTGCATTTCTTTTTCTGTCTTTAAAAAAATGTGACTTCTATTTTAAGGTCAAATTATCTCCTTCTGATAACTAGTCTCTTCTGGGAAAATAAACACGCCTGAGCTCAGCTGATCATTTAACCTTAGGATTTCTGGAGGTATAATCCTTGCTGCCTTGCTATCTGAATTCACAAACAAGCTGTAGATTTTCTGTTAGCATTTTTGACAAACTCAAGTTCGAAACCTGTACCATGATTGTATTTCTATATTCTTGATAATAAACTAAGAGATTCTGAGAATTCATTGCTAATGCAACTTGTTAATGAAGTGGTTTATTGTTTGTTGTTTATGTGGGCTTTGTTTTTGTTTTTTTTTTTTTTTTTACTTTGTAGACCTCTTAAGCATTCCTTCCCAAGATGCTGGAAATGAACCATGGACACATCGTGACAGTTGCAAGTTCCTTGGGGTTATTCAGTACTGCTGGAGTGGAGGTTTGTTAGACTATAAGGAGCAAAAAATTTGGCACTTTTTGCCAAAAAGAAGTTTTTTCATATTAACAGCTAGAGAAAATAAGGTCAAATCTTCAAAGATATTTGGAGGTTATGGTGTTGAGTACCATATCAACACATGGCTTCCTGTGAGTGGGAGCCACAGGACTTGGGCAGGCATTGCATTCATTTACTTGGATGGTGGAGTTGGCACTTAGAGCAAAAGCCTAGGATGGCTGGGGGTTTCAGAATGCCACATGATCTTTGAGTTACCTGATAAATTTAGAAACTTGAAAGGTGCCATGCAACCTACTCCTGTCAAGATCTTCAGTGCCAAGCTTGAAGCCAAAGGCAAGGGCTTTCAAAAGTAATGTTTCTTGTTTCTATGAGGAAATGACTGCAAACCTTCTAGAATATATGGCTCACCTGCTTCACTAGCAGCTGTCTGAGAACTCCAGTTTGTGAGACTTGTCTGGTGCATAAAAATAGGTTAGGATTAGAGCTTGTCTTGTTTGAGTCATTAATACAAATGCAAGTATGAACAAAAAGCATTCAGTTAGTGAAAATTAATTAATGTGTCTAAAATAATAATGGTCATATTACCCCATAAGCATAGGCTTCTTTGCATATAGGTAAGGCTCAGTCCAGGACCTTAAACTGCAGTGTTTCATAACACAAATGAATGAAGATGTTGTAACTTAGGGCTTTTTAGAATGTTTACTGTCTTGAGAAAGCTACAAGGAATTTCCTAGACTGGGTGTAACCACCAACACCGAGAGATGGACACATCCAACTGAAAACACACTAAGTTCAGCGACAATAAAAAATAATTGCATAGACAGCAGTAGCATTTGAGTTATTTGTGTATCTCTCAGAAATACTCAAATCTTGATTGTGTCTTCTGTTGAAACTAACCTTAAAAATGACACTTTTAAGATTTTTACACCTATGCCCTGCCAAGTCTTCAAGCTTTTTCAAATCTGACCCAAGGTAGTATTAAGTATCTCAGTCCCTTGTTGCACCATTTATTATTAAGCAAACTGGTAACTGGAGTAACTTGTCATGTGAGCCTGCCTGATTCAAAGACTTGAATCCAAGGTAATATCTTCCTACATTCAGCTTTCCCACTTTCATGATTCTGTGCTAATTACCTCAAAAGTAAAGTGATAAATGAGTTGATGTGATGCTCTATTCAGTGGGTGTCTTTGCTGTTGCTTTGAAAATCTGTGCAGAATCATCTCAGATATGCTGGCTTTGAACATCATTAATATCTGTCCTTTTTAAGTTCCGTTTTTGGGGTTTTTTTTTAATTTTCTTTATCCTGCTTCTTTCATTGCCAACACAGGATTATTGTGCCAGCAAATTTGGAGCTGTAGGTTTCCATGAGTCTTTGAGCCATGAATTGAAGGCTGCTGAAAAGGACGGAATCAAAACTACTTTAGTCTGCCCTTATCTTGTAGATACAGGAATGTTTAGAGGGTGCAGGATCAGGTGAGTAGAATTCTCCTTCTGCTCTGTGCTTGTAGTGTCATAAAAGTATTTAAAGGTAACTCAACTGTTACCATAAAAATATTAAATATTGTATCTGCTTTAGTACATGTTAGTGTTAGGCTCAAAAAGAGACTTTCTGAATTCACTGTCTTCTGTCATTTTGTACACAGGCAATGCAAATTTTGAGCTACAGTCTTTGTAATTTAACAGTGAATATAAAAAAGTTCCAAAGAAATTGAGTTAATGAACGGATCACTGGGATCTGTGGTCCTTTATGTATCATATTAATCTGTCTTAATCAAATATTCCAGAAAAGAAATTGAGCCTTTCCTTCCACCCTTGAAACCTGAATACTGTGTGAAGCAGGCTATGAGAGCCATCCTTACAGACCAGCCCATGATCTGCACACCTCGCCTCATGTACATGGTCACCTTCATGAAAAGGTAAGAACTGAAATGCCAGTAATTTGGCAATGCAATCCACAAAATACACGAGCATGTCGAATTTTTGGATACAAACCCCGTAGGCCATAGGTGTCATTTTGCTAGAATTCATAAGTCTCTCTTGGCTTGCATGCTTGTAGGTTGCTTGCTTGGGAAGCTTAATTTAACTGAGATCCCGTGTATCTATGCATCTTTGTTGTAACCTTCTTGTATCTTCCATCCTCCTTGGATTCCTATTTTCTTTTCAAGAGACTTTTAGTTCCACTGTTTGAGTTCCTCTTTAGGAATGGGGCATGAGGTAACTACCAGCAGAGGAACCTCTAGCTGCTTGTTTCTAGAACCAATGTGTGAGAAGGCCCTACCTGCAGACTCTTCAGAACTTGCACGGATATGGTAGATAAACTGAAGATTGGTACTTTCAGAACCAATTTCAGAGTCTAAGTTTGGTGGAAGGGCTATTTATAGGAATTACTTATTTCATTCTAACACACTTCAGTTTTAGGATGAAAACTGTTTTAATCTGTAACCGGGCTGACATTTCAATGATGCAGGATAATGCAGGAGCTGCTTCAATTCCTGTGATACAACGTCACTTGAATTCTAGTTTATGGAGAGCAGCTTCACAGGCATCTGTTTTGTTTTAAATCTGTAGTGTGTAGGGGGAACCTATAAAATATAGCATTGTATTATTTTCTTTCTGCAAGGGATGGTTGCAACTGAGCACTTTGGTGATTTTTATTCCACTTACAAGGTGGTTGTTCTCCTCTGACTCGAGTGTCTCTTGGTGGACAGATTCACCAAAAAGAGGTATCTTCACTGCTCACCTCTTTCCTGGAAGAGACATGTGTGTGTGTCTATTCTGACACCAAATGAAGGCCACTGTCAGTATCTTTAAGAACTAACTCCTTCACCCAGAAGCTCAGAGGGTGCTTCAGTGCTTCCTGCACAAGTGGTGCCTTATGCAGCAACAGCCACATCAAAAGCCCTTCGGGTTTTCTTGGTTCAACACTTCAGCTTCCAACAGGGAGATCAAAGCTTCTACATAATCCATGCCCCAGGCAGCAGCCTTTAGATCAAAGGCCCTCCAGTCACTGCACAAGCAGTACTGCTGGCACTGAGGACACCTGTACTAGTGACATCTACTTCTTGGTGCTTCAGTGGTCATTACTTCTATTGGCTGGAATTATGCTGCTTGCCACTGAACAAGTGCCTGCTGGTATTCCCAGGGGCTGAGGAATCCCATTTTAGTTCTTCACTAGAGCCCCTGAGTATTACATTTGAAATAAAAACAGTATTTTTTTTATGTGAGAATGAGGGGAGGATCTGTAGCCAGGTATCCATCACATAATCACTTCTTGGATTTTTATCTGGGCGGGGGGAAGGAAATTGCTCTCTTTGCTTTGGACCTTTCTTTTTGAGGATGGATGATTGAGTTTAGAATATAAATCAAGGTTGTTAGACATCTGGTGATCAAAGAATGGCATTAACTAACACTAATCCCACATTAAAGAATATCTTAAATGTCTGATGACCTCTGCTGATGTGGCTTTTAGCAGATGCTTTGCTTTTACCAGGCCTTCTGTGATGCCTGTGCCCCCCCATCCCCCCTGCCCCACTTCTTTAAAACAAGCTATCACACTGCTTGCGAAGAAACAGAAAATCTGGTCTAAGATGGAAGAATGTGAATAAGCAGCTTCTTTCTCCTTTCCGCTTGCCTGTGTGGTTGAGACTCCAGAATTTCAATTCTCTCTGAAAGTATCCCTGTGAAATAAAAATCCTTTAAGTCTTTCAAGAAGACTCTCCAATAGATATTATATTGATTTTAAGGAGACCAAGTACATAGTGCACGTAAGTACATGTACTTACAAGTGCATGTAAACAGAGCTTTTGTTTTATGCTGTCTTCTAACAAATCTATAACTTCTTTTTCCCAGTATTCTGCCATTTGAAGCAGTTGTATGCATGTACCGATTTTTGGGAGCAGACAAGTGTATGTATCCTTTCATCGCTCAACGGAAACAGGCTACAAACAACAATGAAGCAAAAAATGGAATTTAACAGTTTTGGATGGACTAACATTTATAGGTGAATGCAATAACGTTACATGACTGATTTGCAAAGTGCACTTGCATCTAACAGATGCAAATGTCAACATCTTACTGTGGCATTCTCTTGGGTCCTAAACCTGTGTATTGAACTCTAAGAATCAATGGATTTTATATACTGTAAATAAAACTGACTAGAGTACTTGGGAAATGTGATAGGTAACTCAAATGAATTTACAATGTAGCTGCCACCATTGTCCTTTAGAATATCACTGTATGTACAGTAAACTAGTCATACTACTTGTTGTAGGGATGCACTGTGTGATATCTCTTCCTTAGTTTGCCAAGGCTTCTAAGAGCTGTATCCAACCAGAAGATGCAAGAAATGGTTTGACTTTCCTTATGTTATTTAGGAATGGAGGGAAATCTTGCAATTTAAGCTACTGCTCATGATCTTATAACAAATTCAAGGACAGTTTTTGAATGCATCTCTTCACTCACTCACCCAAGTTCTCTAAAGGACACATGGCCAAATTGTGGTGTAATTCTCTTTTGTTGCAACTGTGTGTATTCTATTTAAACAAGGATGAAAAGAAATTTGTAAATCTCTGCCGATTTAAAGGCAAATGAATGTCTTACATACTGTCAGAGCAAACTTGTACTGGGTATCTGGTTTTTTAGGAATGCAGTCAGTGATTTAATTTGACCTTTTTTCAAGTTGACTTAATTTGAAATACGCTCTGTTCCATTTCCCTCTATATGTCAGAGTCCAGTTTACTATTATGGGCTACATGTTTCGTTTCTTCTTCCTCATTCTTACTTCTCACAAAGTTCTCCCACCCCCCAAGGAAACTGTTGTGTTAAATTCTCTAACTGGACTTGTGCCTAAAAGACAAAGCAACTCAGCTGAGATACAAACTGTTTATGTAAGTGCTGGTCATATGCCAATTATTAGCAAAGGAAAAATAGAATAATGCCTGATGCAACTCTACATTCAGAATATGAAAGGGTGTAAAGATTTTTTTTGAGTTGTACTCACATTGTAGAACAGCAAATGACATTTTTACAGTATTTTTTGTAAAGCGAACAATTTTGTGCCTTGAATTTGGTAATCTGTATTAGTGAAGCATTGTAAAAGTGAAATTCTACCTCTGTATCTTAATGTATACCATCCACTTGTAAACTACTATCAGAAAAATTGTGATTACTTTTTTAGAATGTCTTGTTAAATAGTGACCAATGCCTGTGGTTATTAAAGTGAGCCACCTTTTCCTTAAAACAGTGATTGGAATGTTTCCTTTAAAGACTGAACTAACACAAACTACTTGTGCCTGTTCCACAGCTCTTTGGTATCAACACAGATCAAATATTTATGGCTCAACTCCTGTGTCCACTTTGTCAGCTTCATGGTTTACAGTGTAATCTCGGAAGGCTATCAGTAGGTACTGTGAAATTGGGCTTTAGGAGCTGACAGTTTTGTCTATCTTCTAAACTCACTGATGGAGTAGCTGGTCAAAGAGGTTATGAAGAATACTAATTTTGGTGTTCTGTAGAGCTGCATTTGGATCTATGAAAAAATGATGTGGTGCAGATGCAGTTTTAGCGAGTTAAAAAGTAAATGTAGTTTCAGTACAGCTGTAGTTATTACTGCATATATGAAGCGCACATATAAAATAAAAAATTCGTATCTGTGTCAAGAACAGTGTTGTTAACTAACTGTTTAGAAACTAATTGAAAGTAGAAGAAAATGTTTACATTAACCCTTACTCCAAATTCCATGCTCTTTTGAAATAGTCATTAGAAGATTTCCCTGGGGCCAAATTACCTCCCGTGTTCTTACAGCAAAGTCACTAAGAGCAAGTACAACAAATTTAATTCTATTGCATAGCATCATTGTATTGCACATTTGTTTTCCTAAGATGTCTCAATCTTTGCTGCTGTGTCAGACTAAGAAGCAACTTTTAAAGTTTGATGTATTGATACTTGACACTTACTAGCCTGACAGAAAAGGAAAAATAAGAAGCCAACCAGTAATACCAAGGTGTTTTATAAAGCATCTTGCCAATTTACAGTGGTTACAGCCTTATTTAAAAAGCAACTTTCAAGGCTTGCAGAGTTCTACTTTAATTATTGAGTATGTGGTCATCCTGGTTTCTCTAAATTTACTACCTTTTCTCTCAGTTCTTCAGCTGTGTGGCTTGGGGGTGGCTTGTGGCTGGTGCACTCTGTGAACATGTTTCTAAAACTCATTCCCTTTACTTTTTCATCTTCTGTTCAAAAATCACAGGTACGCATAGAGAAAGGGAATACCAGAAACCTTGGAGATCTAATGAGACTTGCTTAAGTGCTTGGGGGGAGGATCTTTGAGGCTGTATAGTGCTTGTCTTGCAGAGTGGGAGACTGAACCTAAATTCAGTTCAACTGTCCAGAAGATTTCCGTTTGTTGGTTTTTCTGATATACATGGGCTATTTTGGAAACAATCCTGAAACTCCTGTCATGTCTAGTCATGCCTTAAAAAAACCAATCATGTGAAGAAGTCAATCTCACCTCTCCAAGAAGGTTTTCTGTTGACTGGATGACTTAGTTGCATGGGTGATTCCTATAAACAGGAAGAGATTTGTGACTGGAGTGGGAACTGGGGTATCCCTTTATATTGCCCTAAACTGCTGCAAATACCATGTGATGCTGAGAGTTTCCTTTAACACTACAATCAGAAACTATGAGAATTGTGTCTCTTCAGGGCTGTGACTGATAGACTGTGTTAATTCACATAAAGCCAGCCTAGTTTAAGCAGCTCAGGTAGAAGTTTTAAATTAATACTTTAGACTAGTAGTTTAATGTAGGAACATTTTCCTTCATTCTGTAGGACAATGCCATGAAGGTTTACTGTTAAACCCAGATGGGCTGATGTGGGTGCACCTCTTGGTATTTTTTGTCTTGCTGTAACAATCTAATGGGATAGGGAGCCGATGACAGTTTTCTCAGAAAGCTCCTATTTTAATTGTGCTAAGCTTATAGCCATGTAAACAAGGTGTTTGATGATCATTCTGTAGCACTCCACTTCCCAGTGAGCAGGACAATTTGCATCACTGGTTCATCTATAGTAGACTTCTAGGGCTTCTCTATTTCCTAGTCTTTAAAAAGAATCTGGGGTTGTCAGATCTCTAAACTCGGTGTACCCACTCAGTCATTGGAACGAGATAGACAAGTTTAGGCTTTAAGTATCCTTGCTTTTGGTGTTAGTAGTTTCCTGTATCATGTGCCTGTAGGTTATTTTATGTATTGATGTAGTTGCAGCTTGGAACACCTAAGCTGGATGCCCATTGTAGTATAAATTGTTCTTCGCCCCTGTTAGGCCTGTCTGTGTATGTAGAGCTGGTAACACGCAATAAGTATGTACTTTACATTACATCACAAGGGCTTGTGCAGAAGACCTAAGTGTGGTGAGCTAATCAGGAACAATACCCTTTAACTTCATAACGAAGAAATAATTCAGCAGCAGCCATTATTCTTTACATTCAAACACCATCATAATCTGTTCTAACTTTTGTGTATAGACAAACCCTTATGACTCTTGTCTTCAGCAGCAATTTGGGAAAATTCAGAGGGAGCAGAGCTGTGTGGTGAATGCACGTAAAGGAGTAAGTTATGGGCCACTATGGTTCTGAAAGTGTGCGCTATCTCAAGAATTTTGATGCATATAAGATCATTAACCTAACCTCTGAATTTGATTCCTAATTTATCTTGTGTCTCTGGGTAGATAAGCCCTCTGTTCAGCAAAAGGAGATAATCATAATGCAAATGGTAATAGGGTAAGTATTTTACTTCAGGAGTTTATTTCTGTGCATTAAAACCCAGGTTTTCCAAGTACAGAAGCTTTGGGGCTCTGCTCAGTTTTCCATTGCTGCCAAGTTCATAGCCCACAAACAGTAAATAAAACTGTCTATCACAGAGATGAGATCTTTTAACACTCCCTGGAACAGCAGAACAGGCGGAATGGTTGATGAGGGCACCTATTTAAGTGTTACTTTGTTCTGAGGCTCTTAAGCCTAAATTCCAAGTGTTTAGTCACACACCTTGCAAAAAAGGCTGGGGAGTCTAGGGACAGTACCCAACAAAGTTTAAAATGTACTTACAGAAATCCCAGCCCCCTGGTGTTCTAATTAGCCTGTCACATTTTTTCCTTGGTTAAATGCTGATGTACCTAGTGACAGAAAGTGTGGCTTTATCATGACTTCAGTGAAACGAAGAAATTCATAGTACCTTTAACAGCTTAAGTAGACAACCCAAATATTTAAAATAACTTTAGAAATAGCATTCCAGCTTACATACTTATATATCTTCTTAATGCTGACAATACACAAACAATTCATTTCTTCCAGAAAATAAAAAAAAAAGAGCTTTAGAGCTAAATAATGAATGTGCAGAAGTCAGGATCAAGTGTGTGTATTTGTGCCTAAGTTAAATGGCAGGATGTTTGGTTCCCTCTTCCTAAGCAGGGCAATTGTAGCACTTAGCTAAGGAGCTACAATGTATTTTGAAAAAAATTAAACCTTTAAACAGGTCCTGTCTGTACAGGCTGATCAAACTGCCTTTGAAATGTTATCTATTCGGATTGAAAACATTTTGGCAAACAATGTGCCTGGGCCAGTGCCTATGGCATTGGGATGACTGGAGCCTTTCTCTCCTAATCCTATTATCAATAAAAGCTGCTGTGGCAGTAAGATATGGGGAATAGCTAATACTGAAGCATTTGGAAAGCTAGTAGCTATATCCCAGGGACAGGTTCTTAGTGGGAGAGGAAGAATGGGGTGCTAAGATGGCTCTAGGGATGTCCCCTTTGTACCCGCTCTAGCAGCTCCTGTTGCAGGGTGTGTGCATGCACAGCGTCTGCTCCTGCTGACATCCAGCCCTCCCTTCCCATCGCAGCTGCAGGCAGCCACAGTCCTGAGCTCATCCACCAGGGCTCTTCTACACACAGCCCTGCACAAGAGTTATTCTGAAATAGCTGCACTTTTGTGTGTGTGTGTGTGTGCGCTTACCTTTATATTTTGCAATAAACATAAACTGTTTCAGCCCAACTTAAACAAGAAAAATACTCTGGAATAAGAAGTTCTGCGCTCTGGGACTAGCCAGTGCTTTTGGATTGCCTGCCATCCTCTCATTTCCATCAACCGTCACATATAAACAAGCCCTTAGAAGATAATTACAAACTTTCATTCGGATGCAACCACTTAAGATACAGATAAGCAAAGTTAGCTTAAACTTGTTCTATTTTCTTAACAGGCAAGTGCATTTGGATTAATGTTTAGAACAAATGTTACTCAATACAAGTTAGAGCTCTACATAGATCAGTAGTGAATGGGCAGATGGAAGCATCCCACAGTGATTAAGGATGTTAGGTTTTCTCTGCCTTGCTGAGAGCCGGGAATATTGACCTCTGCAGCTGTTTTAAAAGGGAGCTTCTGCCTGGTTAAACCTTCGGCATGTAAGGTAAGGAGTTATATGCCAACAATAAGATTGGCGCAGAGGGTGGAATTACGGTCTCCCAAATAACTTCCAATCAAGCTAGTGTCAGTGCTCTTCATTTCATTGGTGTCTTCAGAGGTCTCATCACCGGTTCATGTCTCGTGGTGCCTCTTAATTCACTATGGTAGCAGCAGTGGGAGCCCTCATGCAGGTGCAGCTCCAAGGGCCCAGTGTCTCCTCAGGGCCTCTGCTTACCCAGGCCTTGCCTGTGAACTGCAGTGCCTGAAATGCTGAGGGTTGCCAGCTTCTTGTCCAGCAAGTGCTCACCGTGGTGGGAAAAAAGCATGAGGCAGATGGGACCAAGGCTTCCATTGGAGACATCATAAGCAAAATATTGATATGTGGATTTCATCATCTCTTGTATCCACAATCCAAACAACCTGATAAAAACATGCCAGTTTTTCTCTGCTTGCAGTGACTCTAAACAAAGATCATTTAAACAATTGTCCTCTGTATTTTATTTTTGAATTACAGAAGTGATCACTTGTTCAGTTCTTTAAAAATTTTGACATTTAAAAACAACATGTGACTCATGTAATACATAATCTGTTAGCATGTGCAAAATAAGGTACTCTGTCAGTCCCAGGACTAACCTGGGAAATCTGGAGGAACACTAGAGTGGTTCTGAAAATGCAGATTGTTCAAGCAGCCATTCAGTTTCTTTTACATCTTTATTTTGTGTAGCAAACTAGAACAAATGAAGCAATTAGAAGATGTGTAACTGTTCTTACTAGATGGGATAACAAACTGCGTAATAAGAGGCCTATGAAGAGTTTATAAGCTTTGGGAGTAAGTTTTAAAAAATAATTTTAACTATATTTTAATATGAAATCCTTATTTACAGGCAGAGCACTTCTGAGCCACAGCTGTTGGTAGATGGTGTTTTCTCAAGGAAATAATTCATTTCTCCTTTGCTTGAAGGGAAGAGTAGTAACTTCACTGAGCCACTGTCCAGGCCAGGTTGGGGCTGGGACTGGGGCTGGGACTGGGGCTGGGACTGGGACAGGGACCAGAAGAGAATTTGGTATTATAAATATTTGCATTCCCCTGTGGAGGTGCTCCTCTGAAGACCTAGAGCATCTAATAAGAGCAGTTAGGTCAGCCAAGGTAACCCTTTTTTACTGAAGGGACAAAATTGCACATGAAATTCCACAACCCTTGAGCTTGTGGGGCCCAAGTTTCTTGTTTTCTAAAAAAACCTGCATATTTCCTTTTATTTTTCCTTCCCTCAATGCTTGAATGATCAGATGTGGAGATGCTGTCAGTGTTCCTGGGATTCACCTTGGGAAGTCAAGCCTTTGTTACTAAATATTTGGAAACGGACCTAAAATTATTCTCTCACTGGGGACTCATAACACAATCTGCTGCCTTGAAAATTCTTACACGGAACAGCTTGTGGGACTGGGATGGCTGGGAAGCGGAGAAACTAATACGGCACTCTGGGCCAGAGGGAGCAAGGCAGAGCAAAAGCTAAAGCCCCACTGGGAAATTCATTAACCGCAGCTCCTACAGCTGCTGTAACTTCCTGCTCTGTCACTGTCTGGAGCTTTTCCTCGAGTCTCACTCCCTGAAGACAATTCCTATGTCATGGTCAGGATTCTGAGCTTTCTCACCTGCCGAGGTGCTGCATCCTGGCCTCCTCTTCCTGCCGGGGCTGCCAGGTCTGCTCCCAGGGGGAACAGGAACCCAATCGCACGGGCAGTGCGAGAGCTCCCCATCTGTCATTTCATTTTCACAACGGGAAAGGGGAAGTTATTTACCATCATCTTTGTGCTTTTGCTTCTCTCCAAGCCTATACTGGGAAGTTTCAAGTGCCCTCAACAAAGCAGGAGAGAGAGTTGCCAGTTGCAGTCTGGCCTATATTAATACGCCAGCGTGCTGGCTGGGCCAGGAGAGCTGCAGCTTGTCCAGAGGTGCCCAACACGAGAGGAGGACACTCTGTGGCACCTTTGTGCCTCGCTAGCCAGCTCCCTCGCCCGTGCAATGGAAGGCACGCAGCCAAGCGTGCCTGGGGCTTATGGATTGCCCAAGCGTAGCCAGAAATTAATGAGCTCAGCGGCCCTCCGGCCGGTATTCCAAGGGTTTATTGTAGATACTCCCTCGAAGGGGTCTGAAAGCGAAGAGAGCGAACTTCCATTCTTGATGCACTTAAAAGGGGTACAGAAAAGGAGGCGAGGATGACATAGCAATGACCTATAGGAAGAAGGGGGGGGGGACAGGTTTGGCTACCTTTTCTTAGGAGATACAAGGGGTGTCTCTCAACTGTCAATCAGACAGACCGAACCTACATCAGGTCACAGGAATTCAATGGGAGAAACCATTCTCACAGAGGGGCATTTAACCTTTGGAGCCAGCCCACCAAACCTCTTTATGTGGGCTATGTGGCCCCCTAGGCATTACTGTGGTTGGTTCAGTCACCACAACACTGGTCCATGCATGGAGGTGATTTTTTGGGTCCAACCTTCTGAGCTAGAGAAGTTGCTCCTCAAGCCCCTGTGCTGCATTGCCCACCTAGAGCCCTATGAAAGCATCTTTAGTCCTGGAAAAGTCAAGCATGAGGACATAGGCAAATAGCACATATCTGCAGGAAGCTCCAGTGCCCATGGGCTGTCATTTTCTGTCAATCGTCTTTGACTTCTGCCCAGGCAGGAGCCTGTTGTACATGCATCTTTTTCAAACAGAAAGCCACCACACATGGAAGAATCTCACCCATTAAGGAGGACCAACCAATACATCGGTTGCTTTAACGTGGCAACAAGTCCTTCCCAGCTTCACTAGTACCCTGGTCTCTGAATGGCATGTCATGCCCAGTTGTGCTATCAGCCATGTGAGGTGGTACCCTTGAGGAATGGCTCTGGATCAAATTAAGTTTTTCCACATAGGAAGTGTGGTTGAACTGCTTTCACCCATCAAGGTTGTTAGGCCAGAACTGTCATTTGAAGCCATCCAGGCAGGGTCCCATTAAAATCAGCGGGACTCACTGGAGCTGGACACTTTCTCTGATGAAGCAGCCATTGCTTGTGTGCCAGCAGCAGAACTAGCTGAAAGGATTTCTCTTCTGCTCTATAAATAGCCATCTTCTCATTAAGCGGCCTGGCAGCTGTCTGGACTAGATAAATTGTTGGCTTTCCACCTGGTGTCCTGTGAAGGTTTCCTACTGCTATAGTGTCATATAGCTTTGCCTCTCCTGTGCCAGTGCTGAATTCCCTGACTCATGGAAACCCAGCCATGAGTGCTGGCTGCAGCTCCCCAGCTGAGCAGGAGAGCTGGTGAAGGACAGCTAAGATGCAAAGGGAGGAAAAGCATAAAGGTTTGTAGGAGACTCTCCTCAAATAGACTTGTGTAGTAGCAGTACTGTGACATTAAATCACTGCCTTTGAGTGTTCCACTGGTTTGTTCCAGCTACAGATTCCTGGAAAAAATTGTTATTTCTTCTCACACATTACTTTAAAAAAATTATTTGCATTTCATTTTAGCTACTGGCTCATCTTTTTTTTTTTTTCCAAATCCTTGCTGCATGAGTACCTCTGCCTTCTTCCTTAGACAGTCATGCTGTGTTAGGTCAAACCACAGATTTTCAAACCGATCTAAGTCTTTGAGTTTGTAGTTTGAGTCACTTGGACACTCTATTTAACTTCTAAATCTGCTTCACATGACAGATCTGTAGATCTCTAAGCAGTGAGTGTGCTTGCAAAGAGCAGTGATTATTAGCAAGCACACACAAAAAGCAAACTGGCATTTGAAAACAAAGCTTGAACACAGAGAAACAGAATTTTATAGCTGGCTACAATACATGAATAGCAGATCCAGCACACAAATACCCCCCTAGTTCTTAAATCTGTATTTTGAACTGACTTTCAACCAGGTGTTTCCACTTTAATTTGATCCCAGGCATTCCTAGAGGTGATGTAAGATCCAGATCCACAAGGTAATAATGAAGTCAAGAGTTGAAAAATTATCAAGGCCTAATCTGGCAATTTAGTCCCTTGTAAATCATTGTGGTTAGTTATTGCAGAGCCCTTCTTACCAACCACGTTCTCTTGAGGGTTTGCATTAACTTCACCACCTGTTTGACTGTCAAAGAGATAAATTTCCATGAAGGGAATCTTCCACTCCTGACTTTATTTATGTCAGGGTTGGGGGGAAGAGGATAGATTGACTGAGAAACTTCAACGACAAAGGTCTACATGTGCTGAATCTGGGGTGGATGCAATTCATTTACTCTGTTTGAGATTACACATAAGGTCCCAAAATGAAATGTAGAATTAAGAAATTCATCTGGCCTCTTAGCTGGACAAAAAGCTCTAATGAAATATAGTCAACTGATGCTTTTTCTTCTTCTTCTCTTTTTTTTTTTAATAATCAGATGCAAAAGTCAAGAGATCACATCAGTTATTCTGTAACCTAATACTTCATGGTTTTCAGAGCACCTGTACATTCAACGTCTCAGTGGCTAATACCCAAAAAGTCCATCAATGAGTTTGAAAAAGATCTTCTACGGGGAAATGAACAAAAAACCAGGATAATAAAAATAGATCAGTGGGATGGATTTTTCAGCTAACTGTCTGGGTTGCAGGAGAAAACCATGAGTTAACTTGTAGGCTCTGACATGTTAGTGAACTGAGCAGCCTGTGTCTTGAATCAAAGATAAAGCAAAATACTTTCACGAGTTCAAGCTAGAGACTGTTACACAAAGCATAAGCTCAAATTGCTGCTCAGGTTTCCCCCCCCCCTTTTTTTTTTTTTTCTTCTTTTAAGAAAGTCCTTTGAAACGACTGAAACTTGAGTGGACTAGAAGTAAAGAATGAAAAAGAGATTTTAGGTTTTAAATCTGTTATTTCCTCACAGAGCAGTTGCTTATGACTGTATTTTCTAGAGTTTCTTCTATTTGAAATGGTGCAGCTTCTAGTTTGGGCTTTGTAGTGAGGGTTTTTGGGTAGGGACACACACATGCCACAGCTCTCATCTCTGACTCCTCTCTTTCTGCACCCCCGGTCGGCATCCAGAACACGTGGCTTATTCTGTGTAAAATCTGCCCAGTGGCAAGTAGTCTGCTACTGCTCACAGTGGTTTTCTGTACATCTGTCATAATTGATGCTGCCTCTGCTGAAAGGCAAGGAAACAGCTTCCACTGCTTCCTTACCCCGTCGGTGTTCCCGACCACACAAAGCAACTAGTGTAAAAAAACCTTTTACCTGAATTTAGGCAGTGTCACATTTCCTTGGCTCTTTAGGGGTACTTTTTTTGTTTTTCTGTACTCTTGGATACTGCTGGCAGCAGTGGAAGGGAGGCTGTACCTCCACTGGCCTGAGGGCAGAGAACTCCTTGTTCCTCCAGGCTGGTTTACCTGCCAAGGCAGTGAGAACAACCAACAAGCTGGTCTTTATCAACAGTGTTTTTCAAAGATTTATGAGAATATGTAGAGTTGGGAGGGGGTGGAGGGACATCCTTTCAGCCACAGACAAGATCTGTATTGAGAGATGTAAACTAAGGAACCAATAAATAGAGGTAAACTGGCAGAGCTCTGGAACGTGCCATGAATAAAGCAGGGAATAAAAATGCATCTTAGGAAACTGGAAAATGTAAGTAAGATGATATAGAGTTTAGGGAATAATCAGGATATGACTCAGAGATTTTGTATTTTTCAGGATGAGAACCCTACATGTTCTTTATGTTCAGCTGTGTAGTGGGCAATGCCAGGACCGTGGTCTTCAGCACTCTGTCCTGTTCTCCCCAGGGGGAAATGGGGGAGAGGGACAGAACCAGAACTGAAGCCCTAAAACAGAACTTTTGAGGGCACTTGAAATGTCTCCATGTGGATGAAAGCCTTTCTAGCTCATTGGGAACATAGTGTCAATCAAGCTGTCAATGAATGTGTACTCTATATCCTACATGCCCACTGGCATTTTTGGAAAAGACTGACAAGTTTTAGGTCCCAAACCCCAGCAGTCCACAGCCCAAAAGACCTTGGGCTGCTTAGAAATCATTCACTGAGTTAAATCCATTAGGTTACTTTGATTATATTAATGTTACCCTTTTTTTGACCCAAACTTTAGCCAAATATGTGGAGCTGCAGGTGTTGCATGGGAAACAGAAGATGGAGTCGGCTGTCTCTCTGAGACAATCCTGTTTACTTACGAAAAAATTCAGAAACTATGCTTTCTCTGGAGGTCTCGAGCTGCAGGTGACAGTCCTTTTGCTCCCTGTTTCACATCGCTGTCAGCCAGTGCTCCATTCGGGTTACTGCCTCTCCCCAGGCTTTTCTCAGAATCACATTTCTGGACAAATTTAGCAATGCAGGAACCACCCAGGCAACATAGGAAGTGGTATGACACTGTAGCCTGTTTTTGGGGAGTCTTGGAAATGCATTTTTTAAACCGTCTTGTCACTGAGTTAAAAATGAAAATATTGAATAAGAGACCAGAATTTATCTGATTTCCAAGCAAGTCGCAGAACATTCAGCTGTGGGGCCATGGTCCAGTCCATGCTGCCTCATTCACTTCTGGCCCAGCTTCAGCTTAGGGAGGCTCTGAGGAGCTATGTAGTGGGAAAGGTCCTTTTGCCGACAGGGGTGGCACGGCTTTGGCTAATGCTTCCTTCTTCAGTCAGAACATTTCAGGTTTGTTTCCTAGAAGAAAGACCTACTCTTTGTCAAGGACCCAGTTTTCTCCTTTCTGTTTTTGGCCTAAGGGCCAAATGAACATTCAAAGCAAGCTGGGATGGGACATCTTTATGCCCAAGGAAAAAGTGGGTGGGTCGAGGGGTTTGCAGTTTTGATTTCTTACTCTTTGCCAACATAAGGCCCATCAGACCTGTAAGCCTTTTCCTTTGTGTGATCAGAGATCTTTCAATTTCCAAATGTAGAGCAGCTCAGGCAACCAGATGTGCACAACCACTTGACAAATTGCTGACTGCAGCAGCAGATAAACAGTCAGGTCTGTGCGGTCATAGGTTGTCCTGTGTCCGTGCTGCTCAGCTCAACCAAATGTGGGTTGGCTTTAAACACTCATCTCCTGTCTTTAGCCCCTACATCCTTCCTTTGCTTTCACCAGCAAACTGGAATTAGTTTTATCCTCTATTGACTTGAGGAGGCGGCAGGTGAAGTGTGTGGGAGACTTGTTGATAGATGGTGTATTTGTGTATGTGCAAAATAATCACCTGGTCTACAGCCAATTTGTCTCCACCATGATGTGCTAGTTTACAGTGAGAACCACGCTTTGAGGGGAGAGCTGGGAGATTACTCTGGCTTCTGTGGACCAGGAGCTTAGGAGACGTGGAAAAACAGGGTAAGAGGGATGAGAGGCTGTGATCTGGTGATCACTTTGGAGTTCTGGGCTTGACTGGCCAAGGTGACAGCAACCCAGGAGGACGTGGAGGGCAGAGGGATCTGACAAGGGCAAGTGCCAGAGTGAATGTGCATTGACCCTAAGTGGAAGCCATCTCCTTGGACATAAGTGTAAGAAAAGTGAACAGACTTGTGTGAGCAATTTATTCTGGCATTTTTTAACTGTTGAGTCCTTGGATCACTTAATTACAGTACCTTTCACTGTGTTGATAAGAACATATAAAATATACACATGCTTAAGATATATTAAAATGAAAAAAAACCCCAGAACTTCAAAAATAACATTGGTCTTACAGAAAATGAATTAATATTTTCCCAATCCCTCTTTCTAACTGTTATCTTTCTGAAAAATGAGCAAGAAACTCTGTAAAAGATAAAGCTGAAAAAGAAAGAGCTAATGTAATCAGAGTTGCACAGAAATTTGGGGTTAAGTCCCACTGGCTATTTTTAAAATATAACCCTATAGGGAGAAGATTTTGTGTGTTCAAAGGTATGAATTAAGACCATGTGAGACCAAACTCTGAATTTCCTGGCTCATGTCAGCTTAAGCCATTATAAAAATGTGTGTATAGAGGTGTGGGCACTTACAATTCATGCCTTTCGGCTATCTGGGATACGCTTTCGTGTTATTCATATATGAAATTTAACAAAGAGCTTGGAAGAATAAAGCCTCAAGAAGTAAATCTTCAATTATAATTTGAATACACTTAGTTATGAGAAAACAGCCAAATCAGGCAGTAATTTTCCAAACTCGTGAGTTTAAGATGATTTACTGGCACTTGGGTGTGCGCACATGTACATACATACAGAGCGTTGCTTGCATCCAGCTTTACAAGAAATCTCGGAAAATATCCCAGTCTGCTTTACCGAATTACGGTAAGAAGAATGTGACACCCTTTGCCATTATGTTTGCTGCCAGTGATTCAGGCGATTCAGGCGGGGGTGGAGGGGGAAGGGGAAAGCTTTTGGCAGAACAGCTCAGGGTCCCCCTACACTTGAACTTTGAATAAGCAGTGACTGTATCTTCAGGAGAACTGTGGGTGTTAGAGCAGGACGGTGAGATAGAGTGAGAGTAAAAATACCTCAGCAGGGGTTTTCCTCCTTCTTTATGGAAAATGATGCAAACCCATTCGTGAGTTCCTTGTAATGGGAGTGAAAAGGGACACAGGATTATTTTTTTTTTGATTAAGGCAGACAGTGGTCATCATTCTTAGTCACAGCTATCTCACAGCGGCTGAGCAGCTCTTCTGTCTTCACCTGGCTTCATTGCTCATCCAGTGTCCCGGGAGACTATTCCCAACCAGATTTGAGAGGGCTGTTTGGATGAGAGGAGCTTTTAAAAACAAAGTCTTCTTCCTTATGATTAATCCCTTTCTGGTTTCTGATTTCTTTCTGGAGTCAGCTCCAGCCAAAAGTATGGCTGATTCTGCATCTACTGATACTGCATCCGTCCATCTATCTATCTATCTATCTATCTATCTATCTATCTGATTTGCTTTGCCCTGGAGGAATAGCTCAAGAAATGTCTGAGAAATTTGCAGCCTTTCCCTTTATCTTCACATATACAGGACTACCTGAAAGTGAGGGTTAAAGGGCAGCACTGTCCCACTACAATTTCAGGATCCCAACCTTTGCTGAATCTGTGTGGCTGGGAGACCAAACCCAGCCCTCCTGGGGCTTTGCTGGGGCAGAGCTTCCTGCCCATCCCCACAGTGAGGGCCTTCACTGCAGCTGGCCTCCTCTGCAATGTTTTCCCCCAAACAAGCTCCTGGGAGGAGGTGCTGAGCAGCAGAACCCCATCCTGCACTGCCACCACACTTGCCTCCATCTGTGCTTGGGTCACTGAGAACACCCTGCTATTGCAGTCCCTTCAGTGTTTGAAATGAGGGTTGAGGAACCCCAGTGTGAAAGAAGAAACATTCATGTCTTAAAAATCAGAAAAAAAGCTGCTTCACAGACAATGGCCTGTGAGAAAGGAAGGCTGCCTAGTGAAAAACATAAATGCATTTACCTGGGCACTCACAGGTACACCTTGTTTAGACAATCAGCACCCACTGGGGTCTTTCAGTTACTTCCTGAACTTAACTCAAAATATAAACTTATTTTCCACATAGACTTTGTTAAAGATGTGGACACTTCAGGTGTATCTATCTCATGTGTTAAGATTAAAATCCATATTAGATCAGCTCATATAGCCAGCTGAAGCTTTTCCTCTGCCTTTAATGGTTATTTGAGACGCACAGCTAGTATCTAAGAGCTTCCTGGCTGGTTATAATTAAACTGTATCCCTGAAAATATTACTAAATCCTATCAAATTCTTCTCATATTTCCGTCCAAATCAACTCTACCCTTATGAGCTGAGAATTACGTATTATGCCTCATGGCAAGTTTTCAAATAACATACCAGTACTGTGTTTGCCACTTGCTAGCCCTAGTAAATTTGATATTTACTCTGTCATCAGCTAAAGTGTGTTGGGCTCCTGTTGTGTGACTTTGGGGATTTGCTGGGGTTTCTATAAAATGCAGGCCAGCTGCAACAGTGAAGGCAGTTCACTTTAATAAGCTAATAAATACATTTAATGACCCTCATTATGTCTCACAGTGATATCTGGTATTAAAGTTCAAGTGTTAGCCCGAGAAGAATGTAAAATAGAAAGTCCCCTGCTGAAACGGTGCAGTCTGTGTGCGTGCATGTGTGTATACATAAACACACACACATATGCATATAAACCCATTGGAAAGTTCCTAGGGAAGATTGCTATGGCATTTATTTTTCATTAATTCTTGAGAGATTTCAGCTGTCTTTGCAGATTGAAAGAAGAAAATGTTTTAAGCTGTAGGAGAGTAGGGTAGATTGGAGTCGTAGGATAGACCTGCCCCAACAGGAAGGTAAATGGTTGCTTGCTGACCAGCAGACACATTGCACCCAAGCTGTGCCACTGGTGGGTAGCCAAAATAATTCCCCATGGGGCATCTTGTGCTTTCTCCTGTATTGGGGTAGGAGGGTCTGAAATCCCCAAAACTTTGAACTGCAGTGGTAAAATTGGTCACCAAGTCTGCACTGGGTATGTGCACCGAAATGCTCCCCTCGGGGCTGATAGATTGGAAAATGAACCAGTTACCTTCATTTACACAAGTTGGACATAACACAGGCAGTGGAGGCACCAAGTTGGCTTTCTGGGCAGTCTCCTAAAAGGATGCCACAGATAATCCCCCAGGCCAACATCCTGGGGTGATCCTCCAACCACCTGTGAGACTGTTCTGCCTTGATGTGAGGGAGGGGGACACACTAAGGAGCATGGAGAAAATGGAGGTCCGTGTATCAGCTTGCTCAGTCAAATGTGTTTGCAGCAAGAAAAGCCAAGGAGGAGCTATGATCACGAGGAAAGGCAAAAGCCTGTGTGTGCCTGCACATCGTACAGGACATGGCAGCTGCAGGTACCCAAGACAGCTGAAGTTAATCTCCTCCAGGACTGGAACTCGCCAAGTCAAAACAGTACAGCCTCCGGAGGGACACCGTTATCCCCAAGAGATCTCCCTCGCTCAGACTGCTACGGACCCAAGCACAGCACCGAGACTGCTGTTGGAAGGGCAGGGAGATTTGGCACTTCAGGCTAAGTGGAGGCTACAGGGGGTTTAAAAAATCCGCTCCCTGATCAGGCTCATGAGTTTGGATGGAAAAAATTAAAGGGAGATGTTATATGGGAAAAACATTTGAAGTAATTAAATCAAAAAAGATCAATTTTTTATTTCAAAATAAATCTATTCAGCACTGGGCTGATGAATCAAAATATGCCAATCACTAGATCTTCTGTACCCAAATGTCAGCATGTGCTCTAGGCATAGACCTATCTTTTTTATGTATAGTATAGATAGACCCATGAATTAACAGGCCAGAATGAATTGGAGCTCTACAGAAAGCAGAGGAGAGAGGCTTGAGTTTTTTCTATTGTCACCAGAAAAGCAAGATTATCTTAGAATTCCAAATATGTCCAATCTTTATTTTTAGTTAATATGTTAATCTGCTTAACAAAATCTCCCTCTTTTGAAACGCCCCTCTGCTTTCCTGCTTGTGGGAGAGAAAATGATCTTGATTATGAAAGAATCTACTCAGGCCTTGGTTTTGGTCATTTTTCCATAAACACAGAAAGTTTTCTGTGTCAGTCAGGCAATATACTTGCACTGTGACTTTCCAAGCCAGGCCACGTTCTAGCAAACTGTAAGTGGATGGGAGGAAGCTCTGAGCGTGTGCCCATATGCGCTCTCTACTCTGGGCCCTTTGCAGAGTGTCCAGAAATGTCATGGTGAGCTCTGTGTTCCCTCTCTCTCCATGCACAGTGTTTCCACCCCACAGGGACCCTAGATAACTGTCTAGCCCCAGCCAAGCCCTTTTCTGGGGGCAGTGTGCATCTACTATGATTACAATTTGCCTGGCTGCTGGGAACATGGGTGCTCACATCAGATATGCCTTTGGGATTCTCTGATAGTGGCAAGTACAACAAGCCACATTTTTGCTTTGATCAACGACTCTCATCAGGAACAAACTGATGAATGATAGCTTTTGGAAAGAGATTCTGTAGCAGGTCAGGAAGACGTAGGACAGGCTGTAAAGCACCAGACCACAGGGTTTCAGGAACAAGGGAAGTGTTTGGACAGCAGGCTGCAAGCAGGGAGAGCCAGAGATGAGGCTGGGACCTGCAAAACAAGCTGGTCACCCAGCAGCAGAAAGATTGTTCTCCTCAAAGTTCACTAATGCTGTTAGTCACCAAGAAAATATTGGAAAATGTAAACTATGGGTGAACTTCTCATGGACTAGAAAGCTAAGCTGACTCCCAGAGCATCCCCTCTGAACTGGAGATGGGAACAGTATACAACTGCTCTGAAGTCAGCAACCCGTGTTCAGTAACATGGTCTGGCCTTCTGTGTCCTCGGGCAGAGTCAGGGAGTTAGAGCTGACTGTCTTTAACCAGCACTGCTGTGTTTTCCTTTGCATCACCACAGAACAGTGTGGCCACATGCTGTGACTCATCCTAGGAGACTTCATACTCTTTTTCCTAGAAGCCCTTGCAGCCAGAGAAGCTGTGAGAAGCACAAGCCATGGAGTATCACAGCCTCCAAAGGCACAGAGGAAGAGACCAGTCTTACGATAACAGTTTAAATCTCAGGTTTGTGGGGTTTGAAGTGCGATTTTGTGAGCTTCACAATGGCAGTAGGCTCACCAGCCCTGTTGCTTGCTCCCATGGTGGACTCTTCTGTAGATGGACATGGATATTACAGCTATTTTCTGATTTCCAAAATGTGTGTGTATGCCCTCACAGCAAGGCTGGTACAGAGGCTGCTCTTTGCCAGGGTGTTGGGTGAGATGCCAAGACACAAACCTTGTAAACAAGGGCGGCCTTGTAAACAACGGATCCACACCTTCCTGGTAGATTTTTCCTGTCACGTGTTACCAGGTAATTTTCCAAAATCTTGCGGACTGCACAACACCACCATCAATTCCCAACTGCTTTAGAGAGTTCCACACCAGAAATCACAGGAGAGCCTTGGAGACTTGTATGGCCCAAGGGGCCACGTGCAGCAAAAAAATAAAAGCTAGCCATGTCTGTTGAACATGACAGGATCGATGCAAGGCATTCCCTTCGTGCACCACAAGAGGTTCACTTGCATTTTCCTGCAGAGAAATGTGCTCCCAGGGAGTGTCTGGGAGGAATGTGACTTGCCTCCAAAGGAGAGGGCTGTGTTTAAAGAGATCTGGGTGACGCTGCACTGCACGAGGGCACGGCACAGCCTGTTGCATCCTGAGAAGAAGCAGTTGTGCACTGGTGAACCCATCTGGGCTGGGGTGGCCTGCCAGTGCCTTTTGGTAGGAGACTCAAAAGCAGGCTTCGTATTCCACAGAAACCTGGAGGGTTTTCTACTGTTCCGTGTATTCATGGGAAAGTGTCATACCTTTTTTTTTAAAATAAATTTTCTTGTTTCAGATTGTGATGATGTCAGTCCAGAAGTTTGAATCTCTGCCTGGCTCCTGCAGTCCCCATTAGCTTTGCTTTGGCAATAGCTGTACATTTGCTTTAACAAAAACAGACAACTCTTGCTGTGGCACTTCCTAGTGTTTTGGAACCAAAAGGTGCTTTTACAAGCACTTTGCAAGACAGAAGTCCTGCACCTGCCAAGGGAGCTAGAAGGGAGCTGAGCAGGCAGCTGGCTGGGCAGGCAGGCAGAACTGGAAGCAGAAATGTGTATTTCCATTGAGTATTTCAATATTTTCCACAGAAATTGGTTTCCACATATCACGTTTTCATCAGAAAGAGAAAAACATTTATCTAGGAAACCTTTAACTATCTGTGGTGGCAAGGATGGTGCCACTATCTGGACCATAGGAAAACCACAGGGAATCTTTCCCTTGTCCTGAATTGGCTCTGAAAGAAGCTCTTGTAGATCATCAGGAGGAGGCCTTGCAGTTCCATCCACAGTCCCTAAATGGCCTCTTCTGGATGTACTACATGTTGCACCATTGGTAGTGGTTTGGCCTGAACCTTTAAAATTATGTGTCTGGTATTTCTGTTGATTAAGAACAGAAGAAGAAAAAACCTTTTCATTACCTCTGCTCACAATGCCTTCCCCAATTTTTATTCCTCTTGATAACCTCAGCCATTCTCTGCTCCCAGTTTAAAAGAGCTGGGTGAGTCTGGCTGAAAGCACACTTTTTCCACACAAACAAAGGGCTCCACCACATCCTTGTGGTGACAAAAATATTCATACCGGGGGTACATCAGGAGCCCATTCTTTCAATTAAAAAGAAGGAGAAGTATTTAATTCATTTGTATTCCTTTAAAAATGCCCACTGAGGTGACACAGGCACAAAGCACTCTCAGCCTACACAACCCTGAATGACAAGCCCCCATGTGGGATAGGTAGTGAAAACTTCCTGCTCAGTGAAACCCAGATTATTTCACAGAAGCACCTCCAGAAAGAAAATTGAATGTTGTGCTAGACAGGAAAATCAAGGTATGTGATTTATCTGTGTCTGGCCTGCCTCTCCAGTGCTATTACCCCACCTTTATTCTTCTTTGTATGCTTTCTGTCTTAGACTTGTAAGCTCAAGGTGTTGAGGGAGGAGAAGGCTGGCTGAACTTTCATTTCCTGCAAGGGTTTCCTGTATGATGTAAGAATGAGAGTGGGAGCAGCAAACAGCTCCTCAAGCATTAAGTGTGTCAGGATGTTTGAGATTGTGTGAGGCTCGAAGCAAAGTTTTTCTCCATTGGTAAATTTAATCATTAGGGGATTATTTTTTAAAAAGTTTTCCTTCTCCCCAGCTCTCATTGGAATTTGAAGGTTAAGACAGGGCCCAACAAGCTGAAAGGAAATGTCCCCTCTCTTCAAGTTTATTATTGAAAGTGGCCAGATGTTGTTTGTTTGTGACTAGAAAGGGGAAGTTATATTACAGAATGTGACACTTCAAACCCCATGGTAAAAACAAAAGCGAAAATGGAAAAGCTTTCAGCTGCTCTCATTTACATTTGTGATCCACAGCCTGGGGCCCTTTGACATGGAGATAAGAACTGAATTTTATCACACTTATGTACACTGTGTTGTCTGTCCTGTATACTCGATTGGGAATGTATGAGATGAATCCAGAGTCATCTAGACTGGTGGGTGGTACTCTAGTGGAGGACATGGACTACATGGACTGGTTTCAAGTAATATAACGTTAAGGCTTTTTTCTTTCCCAGTCCCAGCTGGAATACCCTCTTGTACTTGGACTCAGACCTGTGAGTTGTTGCCTTGTGTGGGATATGAGATCTGCTAAGAAAAGTGTTGTAAAGTTCTTCAGCAATGAACTAATTATTCTGGCACTTGATTCTAAGCAATAATGAGAGTGGAGGAGGTAGAAACACCCTAGCCTGTAGCTATACTACTAACTTTGATGAAGAGACACCAGACAAAATATTTGTTACCATCCATTCCTGGATTCATGTGAGCGTTAAGGATCTTCTGCCATTGTCAAAGAATGAGAGGGTTTATACTACCCTGTAGCGCTTACACCAGCAAGGCTTCAACATGCCCACTTGAAATAACTTAGGCTAGTTTTGTTTTTCAAGGAACATGAAAGAGATAAACTCACTAGTGAATTCATGAGTTACAGCAGAAATTATACATATGGCAAGACATCAGATTCGGGTTCCCTACACCCAACCAGTTGTTATAAACTTCTCTAGTGAAAGAATATCCTGGAATAAAAGACCCATTCACACTACAAGTATGATTCACCCTATCTTCTCCAGAAGTCTGCACAACAGCCAGACAATTTCTATGCCATGAATAGCCAAAGAATATGAACAAGAGGTGAGACCAGCAATTCTTGTCCCACAGACTTCCAAGCATGAGCAGAATATTCCAGCCATATCACCAAGTGCTGGACATGCCCTGAAAAACAAATCAAAATCTCTGTGCTGTCACTCAGATTGTCTGCAAAGTCCTCTCCAGGAGGATTTCTTTTACCAGCCAGGAATTACTACCCTTGAGTAATTACATCTTGGATCTAGAAGATACTTAACTTGAAAGCAGTTAAAAAGTGCTCAAGTGTTTTTGAACAATATAACGGAAAAAATAAAACAATAGTACCAAAAAACATGTTTATGTTGCTCGATTGTTGTTGGGGCTCCTGGCACATTTCTGGCTAATGCTAAATAACATTCTCCCAGAATTTTCCCTGCCTGTGTCAGGAGATGGCACAAGCCGTGGGTTAGATCCATAGGTAGAATGAACCTGCCTATCCCATGCTTTGGTGGGCAAGAAAGCTCAGGAATATGGATGTAGTCAGAACACGCCTCTAGGTCTCACAGCTGGCAGGGTTTGAGATACTAGCATAGATACAGCTACTGGGACAGAAGAAGTGAAAATATATTTGCTAATCCACTCCTACTTCATTAGTTGTACCACCAGCACGTTTTGGAAGACTACAGGAGCCATACCAGGAAACAACCGGAGACAAACTTCACACTTTTCTGGGAGAAAAAACAGCAAGTAAGGAGGTCAAAGAACATGCCCAAGTACTCAACAGAGAAGGTAGCTTGTCTGGCATGGGTGAATTTTACTCTGAGCCTGAGGTCGTCAGGTGTGCTTTCTCAGGTGCCATCATAGAGAAGTTGCTAGCTGTGTTCCAGGCCAAGTGGAGGCAGAAGCATTCAGCTTGTATTTGTGTATCACCTGAAGATATTTGGGTTTTGATTATTGCTAGTGACACCTGTGCCACAGGATAAGACCCCTCCTGCTTCAATTTAACTCTCCATAAAGAAAACTACCTGAAAGAAGAAGAGGAGGGCTTAGAAAGCCACCTAATGGCTACCTTTCTGGTCATATTGTTATCAAGAAATCTTGTCAGGATCTTATCAGGATATCTGTAAAATCATCCTGGATAACAAGATGAGAAAGAGTTGATAAGCCATTGGCAAAGGGATATACATCAGTATTTGCAAACTGAATAATGGGGTGTCCTTTCAGAAAGAATCAGTTGCTGGTTCTCAATGACATCTCCAAAACAGAGGTGAAGGAACTGAGTGCTTATCTTAGTATCAGGTGAAAATGCTGCCTGGGCTAAAGGAACAAGACACACTCCTTACCATATCCATGTGTGATTTTCCAGGCACCGCAGTGGGGATGAAGAGTCACTCAAAGAGCTGCACAAACTGATTACCTGTGTAAACAGTACTTACCTACTCACAGAAATCAGAGGTCTATGGACAGTCAATATGGATGCCAACTACACTGTTTTTCATCAGATTTAAACTAGGGTGGAATCATGCAAAGCCTCTGGAGCAACACAACACCTGTTAGTTACACTGAGGACTGTTACAGCTTGTGAGATATTGGCTCTGTCTCATGTGTGTCAGCATTATCCAACCCAGCTGGTTGAAATATTCTGGATTGCTTCACAGATCTGGTACAGATAGCCTGTCTCTGAGTCAGTGAACTGCCAGGTCACAGTGAAAACATGCTTTTTGTCTGTGCTGTCTTTCTTCACTAATAGCCTAATTTCCTTGGAATTTGACATATACAGATTATGAGTGATTTTGTACATTTTAATATGATCAGTTGCTCATAGTAAGTGATCATTTCTCAAAAGTGAAGAAATGAAGGTATGTCAAAAGGGAAGTAAAATTCTTAAGTCTTCCCTTTAGGCTGGACAAGGTATAGGAACTAAACTCTTGCCTTAGATATGCAGTCACAAAACAAATATGAGTGGTGAACCTAACACAAATCAGAGCAGACTTGATTTAGTTTGAGCATTGAAAGATTTTTTGGGTTTTTTTCCGTTTGCCATGCAGCCTAAGGTCAGACTGTCCCAGCTGCAGATAATACAGAACTCTACTATAAGTGAGGAGTAAGGTCTCAATAAGCTCATTTGGCTTGTTTTTCTGTAATAGCAGTACCAAATGAGTGGCTTACACAAGACTCCACGGGACATCATGCAGCAGGCAATCTGCAGGACCAGGTCCAATTGCAGTCCAGAGTACAATGCCCCATCCAAGCATGATTTGTGCCTAGCTGGAGCAAATCTTTGATATGATGTGTGGAGCAGTCATCAGTCTTAGCTGGCCAGGACAAAGCTGAAAGGTAAATGAAGTGAGTGAGAAGAAGTCATTTCAATTGAAAAGAGGATCTCAGAGATTTGTGTTCCTGGCATATTCCTATGCTCAGCAAGGCTTTCCAGCACAGATTAACAATGTACCAATTTATATGTGCTCAGTGGATTTGGGCTCACAGACCGAGCTCAGCCAGAGGATTCCAAGAACATTCCTTGCAGAGCACTATTTGCCCTGGAACTGGATGCTGTCCATCCAGAAATACACCAGATGAAGAAGCAGCTGCTAGAAAGGAGGCAGAAAGCTGGCTTCCATGAACCCTGTACATACAGCTCTAGAGCAAATATCCATGAGGAAAGGGGGATTCGGATCTGGCTCATGGATTTAGCAAACAATAAGGACAGATGATGAGTTTATGCTGCAAAGTAAGGAATACTGACATAAATGCGGGAAATGTCACCAGTGGGGAAAAACGCAGTGATACAAAGGAGTGCTGTGAGTACAAGGCTGGACATGGCAGAAGCAGTATCATTGGTGTCTTCTATCACACGACATGACAGGAAGGGGTAAAGCTGGGAAATGAGGACCAAGTCTATCAGTGAAGAGCATTTGTGATTGAATGACAGAAGACAGGAAAGGCATATGTCTGTACTGATCCAGGTCAAACATAAGTAATGTTAAGATTATGGAACAGAAGGTCCAAACCTGGAGCAGCCTGTAGCTCATCTAACAGAACGAGTGATGAGGGAGTGTGGGCTCATCCACGCAGCAGTTTTGAAAATGGGACAAAGTGGCATCGTAGTGCAGTCAGTGCTTGGCTATTTGTGTAACAGGGCCGTGGGAGAGGAGCAGCACAAAGTGGATTCAGAAGGACTCCTGCAGTGATGCTTTGGTGGGTGCACAGAGCCAGCCCAACTGCTGTGCCGGTACAATTGTGTCATTTGGGCCAGAGCCCACCTGAGCCTCTGTGTAGGGGTTTCCATGCTGCATCTCCTTCAGCCTGGAGACACGATGCAGTGACACTTGGCCTAGCCCAGAAGGCAGCCAGCTCAGCCTCAGAAAGATGGATCTGTTCAGGTTCCTTACTACCCAAAACCAGCTAAGCCATTTTCCAGCCCAAACTGACTGTGACATCCACAGTGGCCTCCTGCTGTTGCTAATTTGCAGTTGTCCACCAAAGATGGAGAAGAGCCAAGTGAAGTGGTTCCTATTACAGCTGGATGATTAAAGGTAATGGCAACTGAATATATGTTTATGTTCCAAAAGGTGATTGCACAAGAATTAAGCTGGTTGTTACTTGGAGACCTCTACATGTCAGTTGTAAAGTCAGTTGGGATTTAGAGCTGGTCTCATTCATGTTTAATTTCTTCAACAGCACACAGCTATTAAGTTCAAGATACTGAAGCATCAGCCATGAATACACATATACCTGAGGAAGTTGTTGTGTAGCTGTGACAAGGGTGTATTCTGATGAACTTAAATATGTGTCATGTAGCTGCCAATCACAGCTGTCAGACAGGTCCTGAGTGCTGGAAGTGGCAGTTCAGGCTTGCCATGTCCCCTTTTCTGAAGTGTAATGCAAGCTGCCTCACCGGGTGGTTGGGTTAGTCTTGAAGACCTCCATTAGGTCTAGGTTCTAGAGACAGGTTCTAGAGCTCTACAAGTCCTTATTCTCCTTAGCACATCTACAGCACATCAAACTATTAAATTAAACATTTGGGATGATAAGCAGTTCATAGAAAACTGCTTTTAGTATTTGAACTTGTCATTCTCTAAATGTAAAATCACTTAGAAACAGTGATGGCCAGGAAGAAATTATTTTTTCACAATGGTCAGAGCATGAAAAGGTACAAAATGGGTTTGCTTAGATAATTTCTAAATAAACATTCAGATGAGACAAGGCTGGGGAAACATGAGCCATGATAATGAATTACATGTACAATTTATAATGCAAAATGTGTTGCCTTTTTGGCTTAAAAAGCTGAGTGCAGTGTAGAGAAACACTGAAGTCCAGTTTATTCAAGCTGAATGAGGTGGGGCTCCAACTTCCCTGAAGTATTTTCGAAATCTCTACCCCTTCTTTTCATGATCTTCAATGCAACATGTCTGTGGACTTGAAACACTTCCTAACACAGCCTTTCTTGCCTGTAGCTTTACTGAAGAGATTTGACCATGCTGCTGAGCATGTGCTACCCAGGCTGGTTCAAAAAGCCAAGACACTGCTAAATTCTGACACTGTCAAACAACACGTTGAATTTTCTTCAGTGGTCTTGAATCTCTGCGATTACATCTTTAACACATCAATAACTTAGCCTCTGGTTAGCAAGGATTGCTGAAGCATGACTAATCAGCAGATGAAAGTGTCTTTGTGGGGATTAGCTTTAATGAAAAGAAAAGGGATAGTTATTTTGGTAGTTTGAAATCTTCCATAAATCAAAGGGAATACTGACAAAGCAGGTTCATACGGTAAGAATGAAGCTATTGTGAATAAAATTAAGGGAACAGCTACTTTTATATAAATCACAGGCCAGGACAGCATTTGTAAGAGAGTTCATGGGAACAAGATCATTTAACTTCTTCAGGTGTAAATAAGTGATATTTAGCTAATGTTAAAGCATCCCTAAAGAAAAACAGATGGATGAGGGTCCTTAATAGGGAGTTTCTTTTTTGGTTTTAATTTTCTTTTATTTGTGTGCAAATAATACCCAGCTAGTTTATCTTGACCACTTTGTTCTGTGCAGGGACAAACATCCAACAAATAACTTGGTATCTACCACTGCCAGAGAGGAAGACATAGCAAGAGCAACTTTAGTCTTGATCCCTGATAGCAGTTGTTTCTGGCTAATGTAAATTAGAAAGTTTCTTCATCTTCTATAATGTGGCTTGGAGGAGCTCACAGGGACCATGGGGATAGTGGCAAATAGAAAGAAATGCAAACTCCACACCTTCTGGGGAGTATTCATGTTCAGCTCCTGAACTTTAGACCTCCTATATAGTCCTGTGTGGTTAATGTGCTGTATAAATAATCACCTCTTGAGCTCCTCCAGGCAGTGACTCAGAGCACCCACGCTGAAAGCTTAACCCTCTCTGATGACTGTATGGGAAGGCTGGAGTTAGACTGTACATGTTGAGGTGCCTCACAGTTCCCTTCCCTTTATGTTCCTCTGTTGGTGTATGCTGTGCCTTTTCTGTTGCTTTATTGCGACTTTTACATTTATCTCAGATAAATTATCTCAGATGTGCGAATGAACCCCAAACTCATGATATTCCAGTGGGTCTCTCTGCCTCTGAGTTAATGGAACATCCTTTCAGCTAGCCTGAGGCAAATGGAAAAAACGCTCACATCCAGGTTCCCTTGCTTTCACCTGTGCTTTTGTACTGCTATCATATGCACTGTTTGAAAAAAAAAGCTAATAAAACATTCGGTCTGCATGTTGCAGACACTGATGTAAATGGTTCACTGGAAATCACAAACGCTTGCTCATCACTCTAGAGAAATGTGGCATTAAAGGTAAGGCTCTACACAGAAATATTGGCTTAAAGTACTGCTCAGTTACACTTTTGGAGAGCTTCCCATGCTCTGGAATCTTTCAGTTTGGGTGCTTTTTGTTGTATGTTTTTTTCTTTTATGCTGTCTTTTTCTTGCTCTGTCACAGTACAAGCTTTCGTGAGACTCCTGATTGAGTGACAGAGCTCTGCTGAAGAGTTCATGAACCAGGGCCTTACTGTAAGCTATTTAGAGCTCAGCTTGTTTTCATACTTTTAGACAATTCCACATAGCTGAGGCTAATGATTATATATTTAATATGCATCTCTTTTCTAATCAGTGCCAATTTTTCTTTCTCGCGGTACAAACATGCTCTGTATTCAGAGTCAATGGAAATGCGTACACATGTGTGTGTGTGTGTGTGTGTCTGGGTTCTAAAATCATAGTTTGGTTATTTCAAGTCTTCTAGGGAAATTAAAGCAAATGACTGTGTGGTTACATAGTGACAAGAGTAGAATTAAAAAATAATTTTCATGGCAGAATTTACCATACTGCCTGGTATAATTACTCTTCTATTAAGCACATTTTTAGGGTCATGGGGAAAAAATAAAAACCCCAGACCAACAAAAAACTCCGTAATTCATGTTTACATGATTCATAATTTATAATGGGAAGAAAAAGGAACGTTATGTGAAAAAATGCTATGCACATTTTTGCACAACATTCTATTGGTATATGAATCATGCTTGTCTTGGTTAACTCAAGGGAAATAATCCCAGTAATGTATGTAAGGCAGTCATGCCCACATGTCTGGGGTTTTTTATATCCAGATTTCAGTGGAAAGAGAGATACTTTTTAAACAGATGGCAAACAAGCCCCTTTCCCCCCAACTACTTAGCAAATTTAATAACATAGCTAATTATAGGACTGTGTATGTTAATCCATTCATGTGCTTGCTCCATATATTTAATGTCACAAGTCAAAGAGATCTATGGAATTGCTGGGCAATGGCAGCTAAATTACATCCAGACCATATTCCTTCTTTAGGCATACTTTTGAGACAATCTCTTGGGATTTCTGTTGGCAATTCAGTACAAAAGCTAATATAAAATTCTATAGCTGCAGTCTGGAAGTGACGTTAGCAGAAGCAGAAATGGACTCGGAGGCTTTATTTGCCTGGCCTAAGGTGATGTCCCATGTCACATTTATTCTCCAAGGTCAGAAGGAAGAAAATGAGGACAGTTGTTCCTGGTGAATTTTCCCCTTGGCTGCTGGCTGTGTTATGGGGCTGAGCTGCTCCCAGGGCTGTTGGCAGGAGCACCGCAGCCATCTGATGAGTTTGTAGGACCATTCCCTTCCTCACTCAGAGCTACAGCATCTTCTTTATTCTGTCTGGACCCCCCACTAGAGAGGACCTGGTCACAACTAAAGGAATACTAGACCAGGCCACCATGGATTCCAGCACGTCAAGCACCTACCGAGACCTGCCTGCTGGGGGGCAGCGAGCACCAGGAACCACCTCTAGGTCCGTGGAGCATCAGCCTCATCTTTGACTGCAAGCTGGGGAGAGCTGCTTGGTGGTGCATCTCGTGCTATTCTGCATGTGTTACAGCTAAAGTATGTGTGACACCACTCCCGCTTTGAAAATATGCCTTTTTTGAGGGGAGGGGAGGGGAGAGGCGTGCTGATCACCTCTGAGGACAATGGCTCACTTCCCTGTGACTGACAGCCCGGAGTACCTTTGTGCCAGTTTGTACCAATAAAAGCCTGACCTCAAGTGTCAGATACTCTGAGTAAATATATATGCGGTTCTTAGGTCAAAAGCTGTCTGTGCAGCAAGGAAAACGAGCTCAGAGCCAGACCATCTCCTGGCTAGTTTTGTATTTGTCAAATGTAAAAGATTTTTCAGTCAGGAAGATCTGGCTGTTTATATCACCAGTTCTTTTTATGTAGAATTCAAAGCATATTACTAAGAAAGTATAAAAATTTAGGTTAAAAAATGTGAAACTTGTAAGAGAAAACAGTAATACTGTCTGGAACAGGTTAAATACCAAAAAGGGCAGACAAAATTAAGAGTATCTGAGTTCCATAATCTATGGATCTGCCTACACATATCTGTTTGCTTCAAGTGCCCTTTGTGATCTGTCAGAATTATTTAAAAACTTTAAAAAATGTATGGAAATGAATTTAGTCACGTATCACAGACTAACTCAAGAAAGAGAAGAGTCTCACAAATCACAGAGGGATTAAGGTGGGGGGGTGGGGATTCAGAAAAGTGAGGGTTGGTGACGTCTGTTTCTGTGCAAGTGCCATCCTCACCCTCCAAGTGTAGGGGCGAGGTGTCTCTCAGTTCATTTAACCATTGTGACACCCATTTGGTTCCCACAAAATGCAGAAAATGCAAAATATTCATGGTGCAGAAAGTGACTGAAAGCTAATCTCCTGCTTGAATTTCCCTGTTAATTCCTATTATTTTGTTAGTTTCATAATCAAAATTATTTTCTCCCGGATTTTAACTCTTGGAGCTGTCAGAAAAGCAAACCTGCAGTCAATTATATGGTTCCTACACTACCCCTCAGAAATGCAAGGTTTTTCCCCAGCCACTTGGTCTGTCCCTAAAACTCTTAGTGGGGTGGAGGTGCTGATGTTCACCCTGTTTCTGCTGCAGGCTTGTGCCTGAAGAGCAACAGTCTCATACCTCTGTGCAAAAGTCTTCACCTGAAAAAGCCTTCCAGGAAGGATTTCCACTGAGACCAGCCCAGCAACTCAGCCTTCTCTGCTACTGCTGGCTTTCTCTGGAGCCACATCCCGAGCTGTGCTTTCACTTGGAAGGCAGCATCCCTTCCCCACAGATGTATCTATCTGAAGTGCCTTGCAGTCCTAGAACAACCCCTCCCCTGACCCCCATATCCTATATTCTTCCCAAAGTCTGTAGGTTTCTTTTAAAAATAGAGCATCCCCTGGCTGCATGTCTCACTGGGCAGAGGGCCTACTGCCTGTCATCCTTGATGTCTTTCTCACTACTTGTTTCAGCTGGTTGTTTTCTCGGTATTTAAAGGCTTTGTTGTGTTCCACACTTTCAATTAAGGAGGAAAAATGCTCTCTGTGTTGTAAGAGTGAAACTGGCAGTTGTATACTTTGGTTTGTAGCATAAACAGTTGCACAAGGATTCATTGGCAACCTTCCCTTCACTAAGGAGGCTATCAGCTAAATGTCACAGATGTGCCTGGAACTTGCCAAGAGCTGGAAATGTACTGGGAAACTTCTGAAAATGCCCTCAATTAAAGAAAAAAAAAAGCTCTCAAGGATGTAGTGGATACATGTTAGCTGCAGTAGAGGATGGAGGCTCTCTGAGCGTACGGTCAGCATCTCTTCCTGTGCATCCCTCCTTACCTCTGGAGTCCTCTTCCTCACGTAAGAGGCTCTGCCTCTCCCTCTGCTCGGAGCCAGTCTTCTTCCTCAGCAGCTCATTTCTTCCGTGTGGCCTATAAAGCTGAGCTTTTCCTTCTCGGCAACGGGATCACAAACAACACAAAGCATTAAAAATGCCCTGGCCCCTCGACACCTTAGTTATAACTAAAGCAACAGCATGATCTTGTTGCTGGAATGCTTGCCCTCCCTTCCCTCATCACCCATCATCACTTCATGGTTTAACTACAGCCTAATCCTGCAAACACTTCCTACCCAGCAGAGCACTTACCAGCACCTAAGTAGCCCACTGACATCGGTGGATTATTCCAGGTAGTACGTCGTAGGAAAGCTACAGAAGTGTTTGTACCACTGGGCCGCTTGGTTTGCAAGCTCTTGGGGGATATTTCCTTTTGTCTATAAAGAGGCCTGCACACGCACGGCGCTGTATAAATAATTAATAATAACAGAACTCACATTGAACTAGCACATATGGGAATTTGTACCCCCAGCTTTCCTGGCTGCTAGAAGGAAAATCACAGAATTATGGAGTTTATAGAAAGCCTCCTGATAGCTTATCTGGGTTTGTGGTGTTCCCCTTGCTTTGAGAAAGTGTTATCTCCTCCTCTGAGCCAGAGGAAACATTGAAGGACCTTCACCTGGCAAGAAATGCACAGGAAACATATTTTAAGTTAATCCAAAATCTGATGAATATCTCCCAAAGGTAAATTAAAGCTCTTATCACCCTGTCTAACCTTTAATTGCACAACACAGGAGGTCTGGGTTTTATCAAACTATTGACTCTTTTTGTTTTAAGATCTCTTTGGCTTTCAGAATGTTGCACAAATTATTCCTTGGTGAAGGCCTTAAGCAATAAAATAAGCTGCTAATTTTATTTCCAGTGGACTCGCCCTTTTTGCTCTCAAATTTTGTTGAACTCTTTTTTCTCTGAAATATGATGGAATGAATTTGAATAGATTCAAATTATCAAACAAAAATAAAAGATTAAACCAGGAAAAGCAAACATAGAAGTTAAAACAGAGCTGAGAGGCCACAGAAGTTTAAAGCTCTATGTGATGTTACAATACAACCTCTGAATTAAGGAGAAAAGCAAAATACTCCCTTTATTATTATGATTAAGAAGGAAAACAAACTGAAGGTCTTTGTTGGAACATAGTCTCCTCCTGACTGAATCCATGAAAATTAGCCTTTCTGTAAAGGCTCTATGTCATGGTCATACATTTCTCAGGCTTACATCATCTGTTGCTCAGAGAGAAGTTTATTACTCAAGTGCAGTAGTCATGAAGGAAGGTAGTTTCCTCCTCAGTAAGACGACATTTCCTTATGGGGAGGGTGACATACCTACCTCACGTTCAGCTGCTCTACTTTCCATGTGCCTTTGCAAACCAGACTGAACCGTAAAGATGCACAGGGTAAGATTACTTTTTGTTGCATTGACAATGTCTTTTAATAGCAGGTAGAATATAACTTTCCACCTTCAAAGAATGCTTTAGCCACCAAAACATGGAAGTCACTGGGCTATGTTTCATCTCCATGGAAAACATTCAGTTTTTTACAGAATAATTTAATATTCAGTGGTTCAGAAAGTACAAAAGTGAACATGAGTGACTGCCTTGTCGTCAGCTAATACTGATAGTTCACTATCTTAAGGAAAAAACTTGGAACAGTAGGCTTTTTCTATCCTACTCGGCAAGTACTCTAAGCACCAGGTAATAGGAATTGTATTCCTTTCTCACTGATTTAGTAAATGTTGAACAGATCTGTTCAAAATGAAGAGGATGAGCTGCAGAGGTGTATGATGCCCTGCTTCAGCAGAGACTACAGCCCGGTGGACCAGGGCATTCTCTGAAGCAAGATGCAGAGGAAGAAGTTAGTCCCCAGTCTTAGCTCCTCAGTAAAAAGCAGATTTTTGTTGGCAAGAGGTCCTCCTTCACCAGTACTTTGTATCTTGCCCAAAAGCGGTAAAAATCCCTGAACATCTACAGGACAGGTTATCCTCTCCTTGGGAGGAAGGGAGCATCAGAGTCCCAAAGGGACTGGAGGAAACAGTTCATGTGGCTAAGATCAAAGTGCTTCCGAACATGCCCAGAAATGGAGATTTACACAGGCAATCTTCTGCTTTGAGAAGCCGTCTGTCTGTGCACTCTAAGATGTTTTGTGTTAGATCTGGGATACACGGAGATTTTGCTATACTTAGTTTGTCACCAAGCAAGGCACTTAAATATTTGTGTATTTCGATTACAGGTGCTTCTGTTTTCAATTTGGCAGGCAGATCATTTGTGTACATATATTCACATGTACATAGACACATGCACAAATGTGTGTAGCTTGAATCCATTCACACACACAGAAACACACAAGTGTATACATAACATTTAAGTAAAGTGTTTATGTATAATGATTATATATATAAGTATATATATATATATATTTATAAACAAGAAAAGTTTAGATCCATTTTAAAAAGCCAGTACTGGTCCCTTTTTACAGATTTTGCAAAACTGCCATTTTGTCTTAAGTCTTCAACCGAAAAACAATACGAAGGACTTCTGTTTGCAGAAAGAAAGAGTTTTTTGGTTAACCAAAATTTAAAAGAAAATAGCAAAAAAATCCTGAAAGCTATTTAGTCTCTGATTTCTCACAAACTCTTGTTCGCAAAAATGTTTTCACAATATTTTTGAAATATGTGTGGAAAATTTTTCTTCAGCTGTTGTGCAAACACAGCAGTTAGGAGTACTGCCGATGCTAAGGGAAGGGACAGAAATCCTTAAGGCACAGAAGTCTTACACTTTCCCTTTCATTGCCTGCAAAATCTGCTGCAAAATTTTGTACATAAGGTCGTGAAGGCCTTGACAGTGTCCTTCCTCCTTAACAAGCTGCTTACTTTTGTACGTATTCACAACAGGCTGATAGATCTGCTGGTATTTCAAAAGCAGTTTCCAAATGACTCCAAAGGTGATATTCGAGATAATTGCGACCAGCTGGGATCACATTTTCAGAAGACATCAGAAAAATCTCATCCTTTCTGGTATATTTTAACTAAGTCACTGCTATTAACATTCTGGCCCCGGGTTGTTTTGTCTATGAGTTAGAAGAAACATTGAAATAGTAGCAACATATTTCTCAGTGCTGTGTTGATCACATGCAACAAGTATTTCACAATAATAAGAGTAGTTATGTTGAAGTGAGCTGCATAAATTGATACCCAGCCTTGGGCTGGGTGACTTTTCTTTTGCAAGGAACTATCGCATTTCTGTGCTCATTGAATTGTTTACTCCTACCATGTATTGTACATAGGAGCTGTAGCCTCTGCTTGCCAGATATTTAACTACACTATTTCTAGTGCATCTGTAAACAGTTTCCAATTTTACAAACTATCAGTGGGGTTGAACTTTCATTCACCAATAACCCCAGCAATATGACAGCTGGGGCCTTGGTTAATAAGGCTGCCTGTAAGAGCTGGTCAAAGTATAGTTACTGTGCTGCACTCTGGATGGGAACTTCTTCCTTGACAAGAAGAAAGTTCTGCACCTTTTTTACTTCATATTTTGTCCCAATATAGGAGGAGGTCAAGTTTGGTTTGCAATTAATTGTCATTTTATAAAAATAGAAGGCAAGAAAGTTCAGCTGAAGTAATCGCGTTACCACAGACAGATGTCACATTTTGATTTTTTTTCCCTATCCTATTTAAACGTCTTCTTTGTTTTGAACCACATGTGAAGAGCTCCTATCTTTAAACCTAAATAAATTTTAAAAATTCTAGTCTATTTCCAGCCAGTTCAAATACAGTTAATTTGGGGTGGGGTGAGGGGTGGAAACAGGCCATTTTAAAACAGGGAATTAGATAAAATTGACTTTACTCTTATTGTCCTTAAATATTTTTAACAGGTACCAGTGGTCTAGAGAAAAGAAGATCTATGCTGCACATATAATCACAAACAAAAGTACATAAGCAGGTTTAAATGATCTGTTTTAATGCACAAATATATATTTAATATATTGTAGTGAGAAGCATAAACTGTTTTATCCAGGGCAATTTTCTTTTCATTTATTGTGTGTTGTTGGATAAAACTTCATAGGTATTCAGGCTCTCCTAGATCCTGGTCATCACAAATAAATGAAAATTTGGGCCTTAAATAAGTTATATTTTTAGGTTAGCAACCACTCTGTTTCGCCTTCCTTCTTCTCATAAATCAATTATTGAGGTCTATTTAATTAAGAACAGATTAGAAACATTTTCATTGTTGTTTTTTAAATTTCCTTTGTACTGAAGTGCTGCGGAGTTAAAACACCAAGCACAAAAACGCACAGCCAACCATGACTAACTGCATAAAGCAAATAACGAGCTGTACGATCAAAAACAAAAGTCAGTGCTGCTCATGTGGAATAATAGAAATCATACCACCAAAACACTTCATACACGTCTCATCTACCGATGTACACACTTCTCGGCTCATTTCACGCGGCAGGAACGCAGGTACAAAGAGAAAGGGCCTGCAGGAGAGGTACATACCCAGAGGGGAAGCAGCATTTCCCTGTGCCTCATCCTGACAGGACCTCACGCCTTCAGCTTGGGCTTCACCGGCCATGAGGAGGGAAAGGCAGAGCAAGCTGTTACTCAGGACATGCTTCTCTTCTTGCAGCTCTTCTAGGGATGTCCCTGGGGAGCTATGCCAAATATGCACATTGAACACTATTGCCCAGGCCACATAACTTGCCACGTTTAAACCAGAGGGTTGATGGAAGATAGCCATTATCCATTCTCACTGGTCACAGAACCATGTCCCCGTAAAGCGCATAAAACCATCGTCCATGTTGTATTCAGGGCTCTGACAAAGTCCCTGTCTTTGCTATCATTAAAAACCACCTACTACCCTCTGCTCAGTTTTCTCAAGGGTTGCAAAGGCCATCTTTATTTGAGCAAAGAAAATAATAAATACTGGTTTACAGGATGCAACAGAGAGTGGGGCATGCTGGATTTAACTGGGAGAGGATATAAAGATTTTACCAAGCATATTTTTTTTGCTTAGTGTTTCGAAACAAGCAAACAAAAACCCAGCCCTCTCTGCCTATTAACTGGAAAACAAATCCGACTTAAAATTTTTGCTCAACTCTCACCGCAGGAAATGGGAAACCTTCTGCTGTTTCATGGGGAATTGGAGCAGGCCAGAAAGATGAGAGCAATAACAAGCAGCCACCCACCAATAAAATGCATGTAGTAAAGCACTGTCAGAGAGATCAAGGGCTTTGCATACACTTTAGGAAGGATTAGATTTCATTGTCACTTCAGGCCAAGGAGGAGGAGATTCCATATTCCTGCAGTCATTCATCCCAACTACTCCCCTGCTCTTAAGGTTCCTCTCTACTCTTATCCAAAGACCCTTTAAAAATGCTGCTGATAAGTGCTAAATATTTTAAATCCTATGACTTCGATGAGAGGAAATTAAATGCCAGCTTAATTATCTCTTGAATTCAATGAGGACTCTAGCTGAAGGGTAAATTCAGCTCCACTGTGAATGGAAGGGGAATGCCGGGATGGCTGGGAACAGAAATCCACACCCTGTTCTGCAGATCTATGGCCCCAATGCCGCTGTGTTTTGCATTCGTCAGAAGCAGCACATCTGTCCCTTTGGAGACCAGTGCTACATGTGTCAGTGCGAGAACAGGAACTGCCAGAGTGTGCTGAGCTGTTGACAGGACAGTGTTCCACCGAAGATGATAACTCAGATGTAAGATTAACCACGTGTATTCCCATCCTTTGAGCCATATCAGATACCCCATTCTCTCAGTGATGAGCCTTTTCCTGGGCCGGTTCTTGCTTCGCTGACACCCGGAAGGTGTTGAAAAGATTTTTAAGAGGATACCTAAGTGTCCCATTTTCTCTTTAGCATAATTCCTCCTAATTAATAATAGGTTCAAAACTGATGACAATTTGTGTTCTGGGTCCTTAAAGTGTTGAGAACAGCTCCCTCAGTAGTCTGCTAGATAGGCAAACTGGCTATCCTAGGCCTTGTTCCTTATTCCTGCCTTATTAGTAAGGACCGACTTGCACCTTAGATCCACTCCCATAAAACATGGCATTTGCTCATCTTTGAAAGTGCTCTGAGACACAGGATGAGATGTGTGTGATGTGTGTGCAACGGGAAACAAAACTGTACTTGGTGCTTTGCAAACAGAAGTTGGAAAAAATCTATACCTTAAAGCACGTATAATCTAAAAAATAAAAAGAAATAAAAAATATTAACTGCTGTCAGAAAAACAAACAACCTTTTAGAACTAATAGTAACATTCAAACATATTTATAGTCTTTCAGTGTCCATCATTATTTACTTTTTAGACAAAACTAAATATAAAATCTGTTCAATTCCACATGTGTTTATTTTAGAAAGCAAAAAATTGAAAAAATATGAGGATCCTCGAGAAAAATATAGTAGTTTTTAGATTATCAGACTTAATTCCTCCGCAGCAGCTTTCAGATACTGACAGCTCAGGAACTAAGAGGAACAGCTGTGAACCAACAAGACTGAAGATTGGAGACAAGTCCAGTGGCTGCTGCAACATCACTGATACAAGAACTTTGCTCAAGCTCTTGGGAGGCTGCAAGTGATAATGCCAAACTACAGTGCATTTCTGTATATGTGTGTGAATACTGCAGGATACTCTTTGAGAAAATAAATGTTGCAGGTGGAACAGAGTGAAATCTCTTCACTAACACAGGAGCCTCGGAATGCATTAATGGCACCAAAATGACACTCTGGTGTTCAGGTGCAGTATTTTGATGAGCTCCATACCGAGGTCTTTGTCATGCTGTTGGTACCTGTAAGGAGCAGTAATGCTTTCTCCAGATTATTCCAGGAAAAGCTCTGTCAGTCTTCATTGGGACCTCTGTGATGAAGCTTTTAACCCGTGGCTTGGGAGGTGCTTTGAAACTGCCATCTGTGTGCACTTGACATAAGGCTGCAGACTTTCTAGCCTGTGATTACAACAATCATTAGTCAGCCCTACTTTTGGAAAACAGCTAGAACTTCTGCTAATATATGACCCTCCTCCCCCAGTCCGCTCCATGCTTCTACAGTTTTGAGGGAAAAGAGTGAGCCCCCCAACTCAGTTACTTGCCTTGTTTTATGTCAGAATCAGAATCAAGCATAGCTATGACAAGCGAGAGAATCTGAAACAGGAGTTTCACAGAGATACGCTTTCTCTACTGTTGCCTTGGTTGAAGAGGCTGAATGAGCTCTCTTGGGCCTAGACAGCTGGTTGCACACATTTGGTTGCAATTTGCTCATCGGTAGTGGGGTGAGCATCGCTTTGCTGCACTCCACACGCGCTGGAGCAAGCCTGGTGCTCAGTGCGGAGCCCACCTGCAACAAAGCAACTAATCTAAAATTTACTGGGACAGGGAACACACCACAGAGGTCCTGTCAATGCCATGGAGACCATACTGCCAGTCTCCTTGTCACATTCTCCCCAATAAGTGCAGCATCTTGCCCTTAGGACAGAGGAATGGGTTTGCCTCTTCTTTTGTTCTTGTTCTCCATGAGTGGGGACAGTAATGCCATTTGTATCCTGCATACTCGCAGGTACAGCTAAAGCACAGACTGAGGCTGTTTCTGAGCTCTCTGAGCTGTCTGATGAGCTGAAGGAGCAGAATTTCTGCTCCAGCTGCCAATTAGGCAGGTAACATATCCCTGTTATTAGACAGGTGGTGTTAGAAAAGTGGTGTGCAAGAGCTAATTATTTTTGTATGCTGCTGCCTGAATAACTTGAGTCTGCCAGGTGCCAAGCGCCCTTGGAAATCTCTGGGAACTGAAAGGTTCAGCTTGTTCCTAACTCTTTTATGGAGTCAGACTCTGGAAAACTTCAAACTTTTAGAACAAAGGCTCCTTATCTGCTGGGCTTGCGAGTGAATCATACCCATGAGAAACATGAAGTAGAAAAAAAGGACTCCAAGCACTGGTTCTGTGAGAGCAGGATGCGTGTTCCCCTGAAAGCCCATCCCACAGGTGAATCAATGCCACTGTACCTTGCACCACTTCCTCACATCGCTGCTCCTCTGCTTTTCTGCGTGAGTCACTGAGTTGTGATCTCTGGGTTTTGTGCTTCTACAATCTTGTGCAATGTTGTCATGGCTGTTACGCAGTTAAACTTTATCTGTTTGTTGCATTAAACAAAGCAATCTCTCTTTTGGATAAATAAATGACTTAAATACCAGCATGTCTAGTCTAACACAGTAAGTTTGTAGAAAGTGGTGGCATGGGGAAAGCTTGGTTGAAACCTGGCTTTGGTGTGGTAGCCAGTCATTTGTTACTTTTTAATTGTTTTCTTTTCCTTTTTTTCTCTTAGTTGTCTAATTGTGAGTGATAAAGAAAGAGAAGACACTGTCATTGTACACAGGAACTGATGTGGTTTTACTGCATTTGGCCACACACTTAAAAGAAATATGCTGGTACAGAGCAGCCACAGGTCTTATCTCTGCTGCCACTCCTTTCACAAAAGAATGATCTTTATATCAACAGTTTCCACCCTTGGCTTGATAACATTGCAGTCCTCCCTTTTGCTCTTGGTCCGAATGCAGAGATTAAAAACACTCAGTTGATGCAAACGGTGGGCTGATACAACACACAGAATGGGGTGTAGATGTGCTTCACACAACAGAGAGCAGAATTGAAGGGGAAAATGTTGCTTGGAGGCAAGACGCCTCTTTAATTGATTATGGCAAGGCAAATCAAATACCATATTTGCTTTTTTTCCTGGAGTATATCGAAAATGATCATAACTAACATCTGTTCATGTTAAGCAAATACTTGTCAAGATTTAAACTTCTGTTTGCATACAACTCTGAGTAGTGCATCTTAAAGTCATACATATTCATATAGAATGAAGAATGCATAATGTCTGCATAAAAAGATAAGCTGTATGACTATATATGAAGACAACAACTACAATTCTCACAGCACTGTCATTGGTTAATTTTAAAATATTCAAGCATTATTTAAAAAACAGTAAGCTGAACTTAAAACTACACTACAAAAAATTGTATAACTGAACCAATGCTGACTTTTTTCCTCAATATTAATCAATTTTAAGTTTCCCTTTTTTTTTTTTTTTTTCCTTAACACTTTTTGTTAATTCTTTGTTATTTTAACCTCCAGTAACACGATCAGACTTCTTCTGCCTCTGGGCAATTGAGCTATGCTCTGATCTCAAGTTCTAAGGGAAATGTTCAATTTTATTTTTTTCCACAGTTGAATAAACAGTACCATGTATACTATCTTTTGTGTTAGAATAGTGTTGTCTTCACATAAGACTCAAATAATGGTATTAGTCATTCATTTCCTTGTACACATACACCCTATTGCGTGTTGACAGGTTTATAAGGATGCAGTGGCAGCCGTGGGTGCTGGGAAGCTCCTAGACGACAGCCTTTGAATCCTTGCAGTCCTGAGCAATGGTGCCTGAGTTAGTCTGTTTATTGTCTGCTTTCTCTCCCAGATGCTTGACTTGTCTGAAAGATTAATACATTAACAAGAGTGGTAAGGTCCAGGGTTGCACATCTTTAAGACATGTTTATTACCAGATGGCACATGAGATTCAAAGGTCACTGTGGAAGGTAACATTTTAAAGTGAAACAACAATATTTATGTTCAAATACTGTGGTGATGAGATCATATGGAAAAATGTTTCTGATTAAATTAGTTTATAAATAGCCACAATATATCTACTGAAAATTCCAAATGCCACTTTTAGTCTTACTTCTTTTATTCTATTACTTCCTAATTTATTTAGTAACACAAGACTACTTTCTTACATAAACAGACTAGCAGCTGGAAAAAAAAATCTTTACTGGATAGACAATCCCACTTTCTTAAATAATTGAAAATCCAGTGTGAAACCTGGTTCTATTGTCTGCTACTTTAAGCTAATATTCCATATCAGAGTTTTTTAAGACCTGAAAGAAATTTCAACTTTTAAATTCTCTGAGGTAAAATTCAGCTTGCAGTCATAATGACTTATTGGCAGATAGCTATGCTTATTTACAGGCAATATCATGTGCTACAACACATTTGACAAAAATCATGTTATGCTACTTACGCAGAATCCATACAATGGAAAGAAAATCCTTTTCTTTAGCATTTCCATAGGATTGACTATCTCATAGCTCATTAGTAAACATTATCAGAAATGCTAAACCTGAAATCGTGTTTATCCTCTCAAATTGTCACAAATTGTACATAAATTCCAGAGGAAATAGTTTTGCATAGGTTTAAAAGGGCAACTAAGCTCTTAATTAACATTTCTTATCTACCATGCCACACAGGCATTAAAATGCAGAGGATTTAAATGGTACTTACTTTTCATGTGATCCATTCTCAACTTTCATCGCTCCTTCCACTGGATCCAGTCCTTGTTCTGAAAACTGTTTCAAGGCACTTAACGCTGCCTAAAGAAAAAATGGTTGTCAAAAAACCCACTGGCACAATTATATTAGCACCAAATGAAGGAAGGCGTATGTTTTGATATTCTAGATTCAATTAATTTCCTGTATATTGAAGCCATTTAGGCTACAGAGCTAACAGAATGGGTAGACAGCAGCTCCATGATAAACAGCTGTGCTTGTGCATGGATTGAGGATATCTCTTCTTCCTGGGCGTATGAGCCCAGGATGCATGGTTGTTGCATGCAAGCCTCATCACTTACATGAAGAATAGGATATACTTTTAGGATTCTTGGCTTTCTGGCTGTAAAGTCTCTCCAGTTTCCCCATGTGCTCTCCTGGAGCCCACACTTCCCAGAGATCCTATGGACAAACTTTTGTCTTGCGGATGGTTGCAGAAGGTGTGAGCAGTGGGAAGAGGGTCAGCAGGACACTACCAGCACTCCAAAGTCAGATCTGGAACTAAGCCTGATGTCTTATACACAGGTAGTGAAATGTGCTAAACAGGGGGAGCCAATACGGGGTGATTAGAGAGAATCAGGAATAGAAGAACAGTCACTTTTTAGCTAACATTTTCCTGTGCATTCTTCATTGACCAACTTCTGCCTCATCTGCTAATCTGCTATGAGCCCCCCTTCTTCTCTTCCCTCTATCTGCTTTGGTAGAAAGAAAAAAATCTTTTTTGTAATTGATTCAGGAAAGGTTGATTATGAAGCTCTCTGACACCACATGGCCAACTTTGAAAACAGAGCCAGCACAATAAAACAGCTGAGGTCAGTTCTTCTGAGAAGGTGAAATGTAAAGCAGAACCGCAAAATGCATTTTGCTTTTTAATCACTTCCTCCTGAGATGCATTCAGAACTAATCACAGGGGAAAGAAAAGGTGACTTTTCACAGACATTGTGCCCTAAGGTAACACCTCAACCAGTGGAACTGACTGGAGGCCCTAAAGTATTGTTCATGGTGAAGCAACAACTGCTGCTCTTTTCTTATTTGTTGGGACAGAAAGAATCCGTGTCTTCATCTTCATTTCCCTCAGAGAGAAGGGACTCTGCCTGGAACAGGAGCTGCCATTGTAATGAAGTACTAGATTTGCCTTTGCACTAATTCTTTGCCTGGATTCTCTCAACAACTCCTTCGCTTGAAAGGTATGTTTATACAACTTAAATATTATTAGACAATGTGTATTTTGGTGAGATGAATAACAGCACAAAAATTGCCAGGCTGCCCTAAAGTAAAAGACCATGTGTCCCATATTTGTCTATAGTAATGACTAGCTGCCAAAGCCTCAGAAGGCTGTACAAGGTACTCCCACCCATAATGCATGAAAGTAGAATCTTTCTAGTCTGTGAAATGTTATGGTTTGTGCCCTGACCAAAAAAAAAAAAAACAAAAAAAAGAAAAAAAAAAAAAGCCCTAAACATTTTATAAAATCTCTTGGTAAACCTCCAATTACCACTGTTACCTACAATCCATTCCGCCTTTACCATGTGTTCTGAGCCCCCTGTATGAGATCCCATTACTGAATCTTTCACTTTTATCACTCACTGAGTTCCCCAGAGAGAATTCTCTCTTTCCTCATTTTTTCTGGTTTTCTTGATGTTTTGATATATTTCCATTTTTTATAACAGTTCTTTCTCTACCACCTCATAGTGTCCCTTCACAAGTTTCACATGTGCATTCTCTACTCCTATAAGATCTAACCACCATCTGTCTTTCCATCCTTGATCTTGACTGCACAGCAAAATCACTGCTCATCACAAATAATTCCTCCAGTGGCAATGAGGGTTTTCAACTACTCTCCTCTGAACTTTTCTGTTCCAGTAACCCAACACATTTCTTCATCCCAATTTCTCTCTTCTTCTCCTCCCCCTGAGGTCCTTTTCATCACATTGCAAGCACAACTCATCATGTGAGGAAGGGGAGTGATTTGGGCTCTTGTGCTTCCTTGTACTTTAATTGGTCATAGGTTAGCAACTGTGAGAAAGAATCCAATGGGTAGGGACTGGCACCCAAGAATCTCCTGTCTTCTCATATCCATTTTTTCCTGATGCACATTAGCAAAACTATCAGAATCTCCTTCCTTCTTACATATGACAAACCAAAGCTCATTACCAGGTAGCACTGCAAGGAGAGAAGGAAGATGAGACATCCGCTCCTCCCACACAGTTAAACTGCTACCTCATACATTTCTCAACTCATCTTGTTTACTTTTTCATATCCACTCTTAGCTTCCTGGTCTGATGTGTGAATTGTAAACTTATTGTGGAAGAACTGTGTGTTCAGGTTATTTGTTTGTACAGTGACTTGGACAAAAAGGCCCTGATCATAGTTTGCAAGTAGAGCCAAGTAAGGTTTCATTCAAGATTTCATCACAGATTGATCATACGATCTGCAGAACAGTCTGGTCTCAATTAGGGGTAACTGAAGTCCCGAAATCATCAAGAGATTAATTAGACCAACACAAACATCCTAATTCTAGAATTGCTCAGTAGCTCTGTCACTTACTGCTGTTTCACTCACAGGACTGACTATTTGCAAGGCATCCCACATAAATTACAGAGCAGCTTTCAGGGTTGTTTTCCAGGAAAACTGATTTGAAATTTCCTGGATGAATATTAGCCACTATCATAATAGAATCAGATCAAGAGAGCCCCTCTCTTCTTCTAACAGCAAGTGAAGAAGTACTACAATATAAAATAATGAACACTTTGCCTATAAGCATAGATCATTGGGTGTCAATGGGAGCATGGAAGCATATGGGTGTCAATAAAGTAAATATGGAACAAGTAGAGAAAACACATAAAATGAAAATATGATTCAAGGTGTTCAATGATAAGCATGTTTAATACCAACACAACTGCCAAATCCCAATGCTTGTAACATAGTGCAGTCTCATTTCTCCATCTCACTCTTCTTCAAGCCATGCCTTTCCCAAACTGAAATACGACATAAAAGAGAAAATCTCAGGCCTATTGCATTTGTGAAACCAAATATCAGAGAGGGCAATTAGCAAGGAAGTAGTCCTGTGCCTGTATCCTTGATCTTCCAGCTATAGATGTCAGAGTGTTTTTGTGAACATTGTTGAAGTCTGCATTTTTTTTCCAGCTCCTAAATGCTCTGCTGCCCAGGACCTCCAGCTGCTCCCAGGGCTAAGCTTTTCTTCCCCAGGTTCTCCCAACCTCCTACACCTCACAATTCCTCTTTAACTTCCAGTTTTCTAATGTGTTCCAGGTTTATATGAAGTCTGATTTCTTTTTCATGGAACCATGTCTTACTCTCCATAAGTCACCTGTGGGGGAAGCCTAATTACTTATATCCCAACATTTGCAACAAGATTTGAGTTTTGGGAAAGTTTATTTCCTTGTTAAAAGGTCCATTCATGGGATGTGGCTGAAGAGGAGTAGAGAAATGGTAGAGAGAGCCTTGCAGTGAACTAAAAACTCCCCCTTTTCTTTCTCCCATAGCCTGCTCATATTTGGAAGGATCAGCAAGCTAAGAGAAGCAGGTGAGTAAACAATACTTTGGATCTTAATAGATGTCTTTAATGTTTCTTCTCTCCCCATCACGCCCCTAGACAGACATGAAGATGCTGGATTCAGGAAGGAAGCTGGTAGCTTAGAGGCTGTGACCTGAATAGTCAGCAGAGTGACACACAGCTCAAGTAATCTGCAGTGAAGAAGAGTTACAAGCAGACACCAGGCTAATTTAATCCATGATTCAATTCTATTAGTCCCAATAGATTTACACCACTTGGCTTAAATATAACTTATGAATGGCAGATAACTTAGGTTAAATGAAAAGGAAAGAAAAGAATGGAACATTTGACAGTGAATCTGGTGAACAATTTCCTCTTTTAAAGGCTCGACACTTCCTTCCATTGATATTTTTCTTACAATAGAGCATCTGCACAGATACAGAGAAATTTTTCTCTCCCCCAGAAGATTTTACAACTGTTTCGCGAGTGAAGCCCCATAGGTTACAGAACAGATGTCCTTACACATTTCTTGTATCACTTGTTTTCTGTGTAGCTACAACAGTGCCAAAAATACGATGCCAACAGGATGCACCGCGCTGCTAGCTGTTTGTCTTGGCTGCCATTTCCATTATTAGTATGTGTGTGTATCAGGATGGGGATGGATGTTTCCAGTCATTTTTTAGCTTTCCTCAAGTCAATTGGCAATTAGTAAATAGCACTGAAACTTGTAAATATTCTTCCTGTTTCTCACTCTGGGGATTAAGTGTCTTATAATGACAATCTAGTAACATTAGATCATTCTTTAGCAAGAACAGCAGACAGGCACTCCACTAGCCCACATGCATTTCAGATCACATCCTCACGATAAAATTTTCACATTTGTTTTAACACAGTATGTGGTTTGTGTTTTTCCTCTTAAATCGATATTACATTTCAGCTTATTCCGTGAAACTGAAAATTGTAAAAGTTTGTTGTTCTCTGTGGCCCTTCCAGTTGACTTTACCAAGGAGGTCTGAGAGAATCCTAATAAACACACTGCTTCATACTGTTAGTTCACTGGCGATATGCCTCCTAACATCAGTTTTCTAAGTACATAAAAAACCATATTCAGCTTGGCCTTAATCAGTGTTTTCTGAAGACATAAAATTACGAGCAGAACCTGCAATACTGACTTGTCAGGGTCCAGAGAAGGTCATGAAGGATAAGATTTTACTGTCGTTAGTAGCTGGGTCTTAGTTCAAGACCAAGTTTGCTGAGTCAAATGATTCATTGTGGTCATGTTTCTTGTAGTCACATGCCGTATGCATCAACAAGCCTCTGTTGCTCAAGTTCAGGCTTGAGAACATGTTTGCATAGCAGGTTACCATCACAGACTCTAGTCCTGGATTTTAGTTTCAAGCCAAAAACCTAGACAACATCAGAGCATGAGAAAAACTGGTAGTATTTACAAACAAATCAATGTTTATTTGTTTTCTAAATCAAAAGAAAAAGTCCCCCAAATCATTGAGTTTCTTTCCCTCTTCCTGACTACTGAGGCCTCAAAAGGCAATGTCAGCTGTGCAATAACATTTCAGCAAAGCTGTCTGCATCAGTAATGAGATACACTTCATGAATTTTTAATATGTGGATTTTAATTTCACATTTAAAGGCTATTGAAAAAAACTCCAACAATATTACAGCTACAGAGGTGAATTTGAAGGCTCAGTGCCCCAAAACTGAGCAACTATTTAAATTTGTATGTATTCAAATTATTGTTCTTGGTGATTGTTTTTGATTTCTCTAGATGAAGAAATTTTTGACTAAGCTTCCACCTGGCTTTAACCTGCCCACACTCAATGCTTCACACATACAGAAATGCACAAAGAGAAGATGTATTTGTTTGTGTAGACTTACATACATGCATATAAAGTAGCTAAAATTTGACTCCTTAACATACCTATTTAATTCTCTTGGATTTGTCAGGTTGGCTACATACAAGCTAAACAAAAACTAAGTACTGCAAGCAAATCCCTTTTTCCCACAGCTTCCGTTGTAAATGAATTTACTATATTGCAAGCAATAACTCCAGCTAGGAGTTTTCGTCGCTTTCCTTACAATGTGCTGCTCTCTCCAGTTGATTAGATTTCATGTGAACCAATGTTAAAATCTGTTTGAATATTAAGTTCAGAAAGGCTTTTCGCAGCACACAGTGTAAACCTTAATTAAATGACTGTAAGCTTTTTCCTCATACTGTTTATGATATGCATGAAAAACACAGGGTTATAATCTGATTAACTCATGTAGTTTACATGGAAATAGATTTTCCAAACCCTTTAATCTCTGCACAAAGGCATAGTCACCTGATAGGCACTACACTTAAGGCTACTGATTGCACCTGTCAAGAGAAGGAGCTTGCAGGATAGGAGTCCACTGTTTTCAAACAAAGAATGATGATTCACAGATGTAGCTTAGAACAAGTCCCACGTAGTAGCTAATGCTGGCCCCAGGCAACTCGTGCAGCCAGAATTTAAATGACACACAATCCATGTACAGCCTGACCTTGCCAGCTTTCTGGGGGTAATGCTAAAGTAAGGATTAACTGTTCTTGAGCAATTTTTCCAATATATTAAACAGAGCTTCTATCAACAACAGCATGCATGTCACCTTCTTCCACCTAGTTTTACTGGATGTGTACTCATTACTCCACGTCTCTTGATATGCTGACAAGTGCATGGCAGGAAAGACACTATTCAACATGGAACTTTATTTCTTCAACCTAAATTCATCTACTTCATCTATTAAAGTAAAGAGACTTCTTAACAGTAGAGAGAGTCAATTGGGCATGGCTTATTTTCCATGTGAGCCACCACACCAGAAATCTGACTGCCATTCTTGGGACCATGCAATAATTCCACAAGTAAGGAATGGTGAAGCATTCTCTTAAAGCCCAAGAAAGAGCTGCATAATCATCTGGGATGAGACAGTTCTATTGTTTTAATGGTGATACAAAGCTTTCCAGTCAAGAAGAGAGAAAAGCATGCTGAAAAGCACCTATTTAAAAATTAGTAAAATGTACACTTTTGTATGGAGAGAATTTCATAAATAATACTTAAAGTCAATCACATCTAAGTTAACACAATGTAAGAGATTAATCCAGCACGGAGATGTTAGTCTAGTTGCCGAGTTTAGGTTGTGTTCTTACTTGTGGGCAGGAATAGGAGAAGAAGGGATTGCTAAAGAATCTATATGGGACTCGGACTGTACGGGACTGTTCTTTAATCTATGCCTTCTCACACTCCTCCTCCACACACAGTCCCAGTTGAAAGGGGCAACATACTCAAGTGCTACGAAGACTTTTGCCTTCATGACAATTTATGTGGGAAACCAGTAAGCTGATGTTTCTTCATGAACATCTCAAAAGAGCTTTTAGGTTCAGTGCCAGTATCTACTGAGGTGTATGGGAGTCCTCTAATGGTGAAGTGAAGTGTGAAAGTTTGGCCCCAGTACCAGCAGTTAAAATAAATCTTAAATAGTTAAAACAGAATTAAGAGTAAACTAAATCTTTTATCAGATATTTTCAGTATCTTTTCAGTGTATCTGCTATAGATTTTGTCTAGAATTCTGGAAGTTCTTTTAAAGTAAATTTATTTCTAAATTCAAAACTTCAAATTTTTCCTTCAGTTGCTGTAATTCCAAGAACAAATACAGAAAGAATCAAAAGAATCATTCATCATCACAGCTTACTTATGAACATGAAAGAAAATATTTTAAAATTAGTTTTCCAAGTGTTTACACTACATATATACAACAGAATTTCACTAGATAGCAATTAATCTTAAATTAATCCAGCTTCTAATTTTATATCCTGAGACAAAAGCTACTTAAACACTAACTTTCAGAAGGAGGTAGTCATCTTAGTAATATAGGTGCTTTCAGTAATTAGAGAGTTCCAAATGAGATTATTTAGATGGCCAGTTACTGTATCGGTAGGTAGGAGATTTAAATCATGCAACTGAGGCAACACTCAAGCATGATTGAGAAGCTGCAGACAAAAATTACAGGAGATTTTAAGAAAGACTTCAAATGTAAAACTGAAAACAGCAGAATGTATATCCTCAGGCAAAATCCTGCACCAGCATTGAGAAAACGCCATGAATCACTCTCTCATCACTGATGGCTGGAAAATATCCTTGTCAGCTGTGTCCTCAGAATGATTTGGTTTATTTGTTTATTTATTTATAGGCATTTCTCCACATCGCTGCAATAGATTTGCAAGTCTGCTGTCATTAACCCTGTATGTATTGCCGAAGATTTTGACCTTTTGATTTTAAATAAGTGGACTGAGTTTCTTGACTGCCTAAGAGTTTACAGTGACTTCTAAAATATTGCTGCATTAGACAATCCTCTTCATTTATCTGACCTCCACAGTTCCATCCTGGTTTTGACATCACTGCCACTGCCTTCACTACACAGGTATCAATACATAAATGACTGTGTTATTCCTGATGAGGGAATGGGCCCTGACCCACAAAGTAATGCAGATATAGCTAGAACTATTTTAACAAAATTAATGAGCATTTACTCTGTTATTTAAGTGGTTTTGGTAGGTAATTGCTCATACAGAGTGGTCAAAAATACAAAAAATATTAAAATATTTTTATGAATACCCAAATATCCACACCAAAATCAGTATACAACAAGGTTCATGCTATCAAGTATTACCCAGTACTTGCATCAACATGGTTACTCTTCCACTTAGTAAACTGAACTTGTAAAACACATTCACTAGTGTTTAGGTACTTTTTGCCTCTCCTTGCAAATATCCTCTTCTTCATGACACAAAGTGTCACTGAGGAAGAGAAGTAGTTTAATTGATGCTGTTTTAAAAGAGAAGGAAACCAAAGAGAGAGCATAAGCACAGAAAGGGCTGGCCCAAGGTAAGGCAATAAAAGTAAGAATCGGTTTTACTAGTTTACATGCATTTTGTCATAGGTTAAGATAGAAAGAGGGAGAGTCTGAATAAAAGTATTTAATGATAGAAAATTTTAAAAGTCTGCACTGCAGCCATTTAATTCAAATACCTCATTCCTATCACTATCGCTCATCAAGCTATCATCTTCCCAATAATGCAAAACATTTTCTATGACATAGTGGAGAAAAAGTCTCCCTTTTAGGAGAAGATGACTGGTGAGAGCCTCTCACAATTTTTTTTTGCTGAAATATTCTAAGGAGTACTTTTCTCCCCGCAATGTTTAACAAAACTACCTCTTTTTTTCTTTAAACTAGACATATTTTTATGTCTAAAGACTGTACACTTTGCTTTAGACATGGGAGCAATTTCCTAAATATCAGATTCCTTGGTTTTAGCAATTTTAGAATGAAAGAATGTTTGTTCTCTCATAGTAAGTCCATTACCTTAAATTTTAAGCACTTGTCAGTCTAAACATGACTAGAAACCTCAGTTTGAAGACAAAAGCAATAGATTACACTTAATGCAAAGCATTGGCCATTGGTTTCTTCAAGCAGCAAATTGTAGCTGGAACAATGGGGGAGTTTAGGGCTGTAGATTCTTGCATTACAACATCTGTAATGAAGCCCATGTACTAAATTGTATCCTATCTCTGCTTCTGTGAAACTCTACTCCTGTGGCCGGCACACTGGCATTCAGAGAAGGATACTTCCACCCTCAGAGCCCTAATGACCAATCCCCCTCTTCATTCTCCAAGTCTCATTTTACCAGTTTGCATGTATGTCCAACAAAGTACCAAATCTAGATTGACAGCTAAAAGCATTATATTTAGCATATATGGCATGTAATTAGAAATTTGAGTGTTTCCAAAAGGAAAAAGTTTTTGATTCTGATCTTAGAGCATTCTTTCACTGCATTAGCTGGTATTTTTTTCCTAATTGAAGCTGATTTAAGTGCAAGCAGAGTCAGATCCAAGAGCTACAGGACAAACTTCTCATCTGAAGGAGTTTGTAATATAATTTTGTCTTTGCTAACTGTTGATGGCTTGTCCTCATCCCATTTTAACCTACAACCATCAGCTCCTTTAATGGAAGTGTCTATAAAGATCTTCTCTAAAATATGCTTTTCCAGCACACTTAATGTCTTTTAATGTCTTTCCAATTAAATCCAGATGTGAAAAGCTTAAGGAACAGTTCTCAGGACTGAAAAAGATGACATAAATCTTGCAGCTGACAGAGATCCCACTGAGCTCAGTTGGGGAAATTCACAGAGGACTTCTTGTGGGCCAGAAAAGCTGCTGGGTATAAAGACAGATGTGTATACTCCTATTAAAAAAATTTAAATAAAAACTGACTCCTACAATGAGGTATCCACAATTATCAGGGACATTACTAACTCAATCCCTCAATGTGCTGAGCACATCCTGTGCGGTACAAATTTCCCTCATCTTTTCGGGAAGTTTATCAGAGTTGAAGGGGGTCACATCTGTTCAGGAAAGAGCCCCTCACCTTTCAGGATTGCACCTCTTAAACCAGTCTAGGGGCTGATACTGGAAAACACTGTCTGTCTTGCTCTCTTATTGCTATCAACTGGGAGGTAACACACCCTGCTTAACAATACTGAACTTCTGTCCACTCTCCTTTATCTCTTCCATAATCAAGTTAGCATATTAAATTGTGGTTTTATTACAGAAGACTCCCCAAATGTGATATTAATTATAAATTCTTACCAGTCTGATGGGAAACTGGGCATTCTTAGTAGCTGACTACCACTGCTGTGCAAGTGCTGTTTGTGCAGCTGTCAATTTGGAGTTTGTTTGGCTGTAATCACTTGCACACCCTCAGTATTTTTTTTTTTTAAACAACAGTACATCATCTTATTTTGCCAAACACAAACTGTAAATGCAGGCTCAGATCAAGCCACAACAGGAAATAATCACACACATAGTTTGTATTAAAGAATGTCTCTAGAAAACTGCCCAATTCTAACAGCTTTCATACTTCCCTACCTTCCAGCTACTTACTTAGTTATTTTTTAAGTGAGTAAATTATCCGGACAGATCAATGATTTTTAGAGAGCTACGTCCTTGTGAGACATCAGAAAAAAAAAGAGGAAAAATGTTCCAGGATAGAAGAAAAAGCCATTTCTAACTGAAGCTTAAGCTTGGGTCCATGTTCATTAGTGATGGGAACTTCAGTAGTGACATTTTGGATAGTATTACTTAATTTCTTTGCATTTTTCTAATGTCCATACAAAGATTTTAGCACAATTGCTAAAATCATGTCACAAGTGAGTGTATAGAAATCTTAAACTAACTACCTGAATTAAAGGACAGTCTTGCATCCTCAAGTACAACAAGTGATCCAATATTGGGATCTGAACAATAGTGCAAACCTAACACTGAAAGCAGCAGTCTCCTACACACAGACACACACACACACACACAGACACACACACAAACTCTCTTGAAGACAAAATTCCTCTGGTTCACAGCTTGCTTTACTTTTCACAATGGCCAGCACTTTTCAGACTATCACTCCTTCAGGGCTGAAGGCTGGATCTGACTCCCACCAAAATCACTGCTTCATGACCATCACTCAGGAGACACGAGGAATGCCCTTCCCTTGGAATGAGCCTCTGCTGCCATGAGGATCCCACTCTTGGCTAGCTCAGAGAACGAGCTCAAATCTTTTGCACTTTGCTGCCAGGGACCACCAGGCCAGCTCTGATTTATAGCTTTTTCTTTACAGTTTTATGATACAAGAATGTTCACTTGTAATTACAACAGCATTTTGTTGGCTCCCTGCCTTCACTTGGGTATGCGCAACACCATATCCTTCATTTCAGCCTTTTTTATGTCAGGACCCCAAATTTGAGAAGAAGTACATCAGTATTACAAGGATGCTGCAGATCTTGCTGCTCCTTAAAAAGGGCACTTATACATATTTGTTCAGGGGACATGTGAGCTGCTGGATCTGACATTCAACAAGAAGTCTAGTGGAGAGCTGGTCAAAATTCTTCCTCAGAAAAATACTAAATCAAGAAAAAACTCTTTATGAGTATGTATGACTTCTGAGAAAATGTTTTTTGGGTCCAAGATAGATTCCTCAGTCAAAATATCACAAACAAGTGCAAAATATAACCACTGGGCTAATGACTGCTTGGTGTGCCACATTCATATACTTGTTGATTTGTCTGTATGAGAAAAATTCAACAGATCTCTAGTTTATTTTAAAGTGAATGGGAATACTTGTACTCTTGATGTGTTTTGTGGGATAAAAATCTGTTTTATTGAAAAGGTGACCTTGCCATTAAGCTGCTGTATCACCTTGAAGAAACACTTAAGCTCAATATTTTTCAGACATATACTTAACTCCTGACTTTAAGATAATCAAGCAGTGCATTTCCATCACTTGTGGTTTAAACTTGATTTTGTCATTTTCAGTAGAGGCATAACCTCCTTCAGGGAAAATTCCAGGTATTTTAGACACCATTTAATAGTTAACTGTCAAGCAATTTCCAAGTCTTTTAAACAAAGAATACTTCTGTGCTAGCTTAATTTATAGAGCCATATATGTCCCATTTTAAGTGGATGTGATTAAGAAGAAACACTAAGCTTAGATTATTCTACTAAATGAGAAAAGTTTAAAGCCAATAAACTGTATCTAGGATTTTAGCTGGGAGATGAAATAAAAGGCACATTTGTTCCTGGTCACTGAATTTTTAACCTGGGTCTGTTGCTCCTGCTGTTAAGCTCCTATACATTCCTTACTAGCCTGTAGTGTCCAGCATTCCCAGCTCTCAGTGCTTGGAATTAGAGGTGAACTGCAAAATAAAACCAGAGGTTTTTTTGAGAGCTAGTGTATGGAAAGTATCACATATTCTGACAGAGGCAAGTGAAAAGGTTAATATTTAAAAAGAGGGCTTCTACAGATTTTTAAAAATTTAGATTAGATGTATAAATTCACACCTACCATTTCGGTCTGAGAATTCCGGCAGTATCTGAAAAATGGGAAGATGCTGCTGAATCTGGTGGATAAATGAAAGCTGTATGTTGTCTAGCTCCTTAGTAAAGAAAAGGAGAGGTTGAGCCTTATGCTCTGACTCAGGTCTCTATCTCAGGTATGAGAATACTTCCCAAATGCCCCAAAGTTTGCCTTTATTATACAACAACCAGAAAAGAAAAAAACATCGGTTTCTAGCAAAAAACAAACCTATATTGTTTCTGTCCCTCCTATGCCTTTTCAAGCTTATATTCTTTTTTATTTTTTAAAGTAGAATATTTTGACCTGCCTTTTTGCAATACAGGAGCTGTAATATGACTTCATTGCTTCTCCTTTTTACCTCAAAATCCTATGGGGGTATTTGGGTATTTCCTTAAGGTGAAATAAAAAACTAATCTGCCTTCAGTGGCTCATCACTCCAGTGATCAAGTTAAATGACACCATTGCAGAAAAGTCTCATAATATATATTTTCCCCCCACCTAGTCCAGTGCTGCTATTTTACGCACAAATTCAAGCATTTCTTAGCAAATGTGTCTCGAGGTGAAGGATTAGTCTTCACTCAAAATCAGTACCAGCTAACTTCCTGTGCATTTTGTGAAGTGGTAGATGTACTTTTCATTGGATTATTTTATCTTTTCTACTGCTTACAGGTCTCCTTTTGAATGGATAGGCCAAATCTACCCTCAGATTCAGCTTCTGTTGCTGTTGTGTGGTGATTAAAGTAGGAACTGGCCTTGTTCACTTGGATTTGCTTTAGTCAGTAACTCCTGCTTCAGTCTGCTACTTCACAGGTAGAAAGATAAACAGAGTAATGAGAGGCACTTTCAGTCATCTCCACAACTGCTGTCTTGTGTGTTTTTCTGGTAAGAATGGTATATGTTGGGTACTGTGTACTTCAAAAAGTGCTTCAAGAGAGACAGCAGGAACAAGATCTCCTCAAGAACTTCTTAAATTCAGGAACCTCTCCAACTGGTAGGTCACTAATGAAGATTAGACATTCCTTGACTCTGATTAACTGAGCTCTGCATCTATGGACCTGCTTTTCCTCCATTTACAGTTACAGTCAAAAATATAGATATATGTCCAAAAACTTTACTGAACAGCTGGGGTTTAGTCTGGAAGATCTGCTAACGGCTATTTTATAATTTCATCCTAGCATCTATTATTAAAATTCATTAACCACAGCTGTCAAAAAGAGCTAACTCAAAATTTTGCTAGTTACAAAATAACCTGTCGGGATTAGTTTCAATAAAAAATTCAGGTGCTTACAAATTAGGCGCTGTAAGACTGAAGTTTTAAACAGCACATCCCTGGAATAAAATCAAAGGTCTAAAGTTAAGTACTCAGGTTTTTTACTCAGCATTAAGATCCGAGACAGGTTTCTCTGAAGAATGAGCTGAGAAAGCTACATGGTGAGTGTGGAGCTACCTGCAGGCAGTGAGGTACTCCAAGCCTAGGGGTGACCTCCTGGTCCTCTCTGGAGTTCAGCCGCAAAGCCAGGACCACAGGCAGAGGCCTGGCAGCTTGATCAGCTGGTGTCTACAAATGTACAGTCCTCTCCTGAAGACAGGGGCCCTTCTGCTCTCTGAGCAGAGTTCGTTGTTGTTATTGACCAGCAGAGAAGTGGGTGGAGGTGAGACTCCCCTTTTTGTCAATGGCAGAGATGTGAGCGCTATTGTCCAGAGTACGAGATACACAGATTTCAGATTTCTTAGTTTTAGGTCAACAAACTACGTATCCTACCTCCTAGGTGACAATTTAACCTCCAGGATCGGTGATAGGGAAGATTTCAGCTGTTGTTGCAAAAAATAAAGTCAACATACATGGATCAAAGAAAAGGAGGAGTCTGACTCCACAGGCTGGTCACAGCAGTTACTGAGCTGTCCTGAGGATCACCCCATGCTCCCTAGATAACTTCTGTTCTTTATCTAATTGGTACTTTAGCGGCAAGTTCAGAAGCGATGAAAGCAGGAATTGCAATCCAGTACTTCTCCTTTTGGGGGCTTCTTTAACTGGTAGGATGCAATAATATTCCTTCTCATCCTTTCTCTGTGCAATCCTGAGTATTTTAAGATTTTGTTATGTGAAGGCTCTGGTTATCTGGGAAGGTAGATAAATAGCTGGACACGCATTTAGACAGTCTCCTGTGGCATGTAATTATTAATACCTGAAGGCTGTGGGAAGAGCAGCGTCTGAGTTCGTGTTTCCTGAGTAAGTCCATGTTACTGTGTAAAGCATGGAAACCACTAGCAACCATCCAACCACGGCTAAGAAGGAAAGCCCTCAGGATGCTGTTTCATTTAACATTCCTCTATATAAGGTGTGTTAATGAATATGCAGTTCTATCTTAATAAAAGATTTTATTAAGATAAATAAATAATAATAATCCTTCACTATTCAAGCTCTCTTTATGCAAATGATCCAATAAGCCTGCACATGTATGCAAACCCTTTAGAGGGTTTCAAGCAATTTTACTGTGCCATCACAGAGTAAAATTAAGTTAGTAAAGTCAACACACTCAGAATAAAAGCAAAAATACTAATGTAACTTAAATGAGAGCAGAGAGTAAAACTTTATGTCCAGACTCAGTTAGCTTTAAGAATTTAATAATTTTAGCTGTCACATAAACAATAAAATCAGAGCATGAAGGAAACACTAGAGTTCCAAGGCTGCTACCAGAAGCAGAGAAAATACACGCATAATGTTATGCATATTAAACAATAATATTCCTCAAGCACGAATAAGACCTAACTGAAACCATGCTTGAGATAACTGTCATGCTATCGAGTTACAGTAAAGAGGAGATCAGACTTATTCTTTCCTTCACAATGAAATCAGTATAAACAAATCATATAATGTTTGGACACCAAACTCCTGAAACAAAGAAACCTAGAAAATCTCTTAAAACCACCCACAGACTCCCCATGCTGGTCTGTGATTATACAACTGGAGAAGATCATCCAAACTGTGATGTAAACCAATGTCAGTCTGCAAAGGATAGTACTACAGTGCTTCTAACAAAAAAAAAAGCAAGTCCCTAGAAGAGCCATCAGTAAGGAATACTTTTATACTTATCATCTATTTTCCCTGTAAATGAGGAAAATTTTTTTAAAACTTAGAGAAAGAACTTAATTTAATTCCTAAATTGAGACTACAAGAGACAGACTCTCTTGTGTGTTTTTACTGTACTGCAAAGCACATTTAGCTAAACAAAAGTGAGCATGGGACCAACCATAAAGGAAAATACTTCTTAATGGACACCACTGCTTTTTGTATTTCAACCTGCTCCTCTGTGAACATATTTCGTCCTCCTTATTTTTTATATGGATTCACCTTCATTTTTAGAAACACATATGCAAAACGGCAGGTTTTTTTTTTTTCTATGGACTACTCATCAAAAGAGAAGATGCAATGCTGAAAGTCTTTCCATTCTATCAGTAAAGTACAGTGTTTCTGTAGAGGGCATTTCTACCTCAGAACTGTAGTTTTACTCCTTGCCTATCATCTGGAAGCAAACTGTTCTAGACATGAAAAAAACACGTGCCTGTCTAGAAGAGATGTGAAAGGGTCCAGCTCTCTTTCTGTAGGTATGGCCTAGAAAGTGTAAAGCTCTGTGCACCCCTTAGGAGAGGCTTCAAGAGATTCAAGACACACAGTACTAAGGATGCTAAAGCAGTGGACTAACCCAGCTGCCCTGAAGGTGGGGTCTATGACATATCCATTTCTTGCCCTGTTTCTACTCAATTTAGATTCCACAAGGCTAAAAAAATGTTTTACTGAAATCAGGAGCTAATGATACAATGCAAGCCCATTTGCAAATGCTATGGCATTCCTTTCTTTCTAGCTATGCCATAGAAGAGTTCGGTATTCAAATGTATTTAGCAAACAAACTCACTTCATGAGAATCAGCAACCCCTGCAAATTAGTTAATAATTTATATTTTCCTAACATTAATTTCATTATTGTTTTTAAGCCACAATTGACTGAACTGTAACTTGGTATCAACAATGGGCATTAATCATACAAAAGAAAACAAAAGAAGCAGTGATGAACTGACTAATGTGTTAGACTTCTCCAGTAAGTGTGCAACAATTAGCAATACAGTGAATATCAATCATTCAAAGGCTGTAAAAAAAATCTCTATATAAAGAGAAGAAATGAAAAATGGTAGCTGACAAAAACTCAACAATCTTGGAGAAAAAAAATGTAATAATTATTATACTTAACAGACAGTGAAAGAACACTTCCTTAAGAAGATGACAAAATATTTTGTGCTAAAATTAATATTCTCATTCTTAAGAAAGTATGTTCTGCAGAATTTACACAAACTTTGTTCTTTCATATAGTCATATATGCTTTTTATATTGCTATATTGCTAACCTTCAGTCTTTCTCAGGTCTTATTTACAATATCATGCCTGACTAAAAGCTGTTCTACTGGTATCAGTGTTACCAGCAGCTGCACACTGAGTTACTAACACACTTGTACATGAACAGTGTTTTTGGTGAAACATAAGAAAAAAGCTTCTATCTGTTCTTCATGATCACTAGCTGTCTTGTGTTTTAACTACTGCAATGATTCCATCAAAGCTCATCATATATGAAGAGCTAAAGTAAAATAATTTCCTCCAATATTTTTATATTATTTTCCATATGCGATTTTAACTTGCAATGTTTATAACTAAATATAAATTATTATGAATTCTAAAGACAAAATTAAAAAGTGAAAAAATGTATTTTTGGAGTTACATGTTCAATCAAATATAACTCTCACCCTTCACTGGAGTAGGCATGGGAAGAAGTCTTCAATAAATTTCAGAATCATTTGCTGATATTTTCTACATTAGAGTTACAAGTTTACTACATACATTGCATATTTTAATAGACAACATGCTTACTTGGCTAATAATTTCTAAAAAGAGCAAACCCCTCCTTATAACAGCTGCAGTGGCCCAGATGTCACAAAAGCAGAATGCCTCTGCTATGCAGGGGAGGGGCAGGCCTTCCCTTTGCACCGGCACGTGGCGGTCCCAGCCAGCACAGGCACATCGTGCCTGATGGGGTAAACATGGAATGAATATTTTGCTTCTGTACAGATGGCAAAGGAGCTTCAGACCTGGAAAACAGCAGTTCCAGCCCCATGCATCAGTTTCCCTGCTGCGCTACAGTGCAACTGCACAGTTTTTCTGATTTGGCAACAGGATCAAAATTTCGCCTTGAAAAATTGACTCCGTAGAGAATATGATGTGCACATGCTAAATAACAACTTGCCAAGTAGTCAGAGTTGCTTGTTTCTGATGAACAGCACTGTTTGGCAGGCAGAGCTGCTACCCATGCTGTTTGCTTTGTGGGAAGGTAACATTTTCTATTGTGGTCTCTTCAAAGCTCTTAATACACTGTTAGACTAAAAAGAGCAAGCAACAAAAGCTCTGATTTCTCCTGGAGAACAGCAAAGCTTCTTCCTTGTAAAGCATTGTGGAACGTCCTACTTGGTACTGCTAGAAACTCCAGCCCTCTGCTTTCCCTGGGAAGCAGCAGCAGAGAACTTCTAGTCTCCTCCCAAGCTGATTAGTCTCTCTGTCCCTAATTCATGTTTTTTACCAGTTCCCTCAGCAGTGAAATATCAGTCACTGTGCCCATTTCACTGCTGCGCTGCTTCAATCTGCAGGTTGCTTTGGCTGACAGGATGGATCCTATCCCTGGACATTCAAAGAGCTAAACATAATGTCTACGGCAAGTGGAAAATGCAGGTTTCTGCCTCTAACAGCCTGTAACTGGAAAAGGGTAAGCAGAGCATGAGGAGAGGCTTGAGATCAGACAGAACCTGTGATCCTCATCATGCAAATGAAGGACTTAGTCATGCAGTTTTCTGTTTGGAGAATGCTAACAGTAAGGAGTAACTTGACAGCTGCACTCTCATAATAGCCAGTTTGGATTCCTCTATACTCTTCAGTCATTGTTTTATTACTTTGCATTTAGATGTAGAAAATTCCATGCACCTGCACTATGCAGCATTAAACCCATATCTACTAAATCTGCCAACAAAGAAACCAGTTCAGCCGATGGAATTATTTGATGTGGTCACTCACTACAAAGTGGGTTGGAAGAACAAACTTCTCTCAAGCCCACCCCCGTGGAAACAACTGCAGCATTTTACTGATGTGGGCAGGATCCAAGCGAGTAAGGACAATTTGCAGCACACTTGAAAAATAAGTTAGTTTTGAAACAAAGAAACAAAGTTTCTTTGTTCAGCTTTAACACGTTTCTTGACTTGTATTACCCACTTCTTCCTTTCCCATTCCCAAGGAAGTTTCCATTAATCATCTCTCTAATGGAAACACTTGTGTCTGATCACTGAGCAGTGGACACAGGCATAGTCTGTGGGCATGCAATGAACAAGAAGCCCAAGGGAAGCCTAGCTGAAAAGTTTGGGAAAGCAAGGATGCCTTTTTAAAATAAACTTTGGAGAGGTCAGCGGGACAGCAAGGGGTCAGCACCAGGCAGCCATTGGGTGGATGGCACAGGAGAAAGACAACAACACTTGTCATTAATTATATCTGTTGGAATGCTACACATTTTCCCCCCCAAGTGGTAGTACTCCAGACATCCAAGCACAATCTCTCCCACGTCCTACTCGACCCCAGGCAGGGGACATGCCAAGAAGCTTTCATACACTAGAAGCCAAGAAGTAGCTAATACAAGCGGAGCTTAAAGAATTTAAATTGTTCCTCCACTTTGAAACATTTTTTTCCTTTAGTTTTAGGCCATCCTCACGACTGTCTTCTTTACCAGTGAAATACATATTCCCTTAGAGCTAAGTATGGCTAGATTTCTGTGCCCAGCCTCAAGCTAACAAAACTCTTGACTTTCATTGGAGAAGAATAACTACAGGGAACTGGATTGCTCAGAAGAACTCCACTTCTAAAATCCATCCTGCAAGGTCCTTGTAAAATGTACCACTTACCCAGGTCTAGAGGTATCTGATCTACAGGTGTTGTCTCCTATAAACACTTTTCACAAAATGCCTGCAGACCTCAGAATACGTCACCACTGCCAGTGCTCTTGCAAAACCTTGAACCATCCCTATTTACAAAGCTAACTGTTTCATAAGTAGCAGCATCTTTCGTTATACAAAAAACCCCAATAAACTGTTGGTTGCATAAGAAATGGCAGGCTAGTAATTAATGGATGGACCCATTCTCACTTAACCCTGAATTCACCAAGCACATAGTGAAAGTTCATTGTTGTGTGCAGAAGGAGACAGGTATCTCTAGAGCATGATTTATCCTCTCCTAAATACAGAAGGAATGAGCCTTTGGAAATGCCTCTCTCTGTACTTCCACTACAGAAAAACTCATAAAATTAACCCAACCTAGAAGCATTGTAGGCATCTGAAAGGTATGCAAGATGCTTTAGTGACTTTAGTTTATGAGGAAGCTTTGAGTATTATAACTCCAGCACAGTAGTTATAAATCATAGTAGTTGTAAATCACAGTAGTTATAAAATACGGAATTATATTACCTGTCCACGTGGTGAAAAATTCTGCTCATTTCTGCAGCATGGCCAGAGATGTCTTAAAATCAGTCTGTGGGGTTCTTTAGTGTATGTGAAACAAAAAATCCGAATTGGGGCAGGGGAGAGTCAGGACACCTTGTACACTGCAGAACCCTGTTTTGTGCTAATGGGACTGAACAGACACAACAATTTGAGTAAGATTGATCTGGATATGCTAAGCCTTGCTAACGGATTCTGAATATTAAGGGGGGGAAGAAAAGTAACGCCTGCACTGGGGCAGGCTTCCCTACAGGCTACACTATTCTGTGGCTTAAGGACAAATTCCCGTACGATGCAAAAACTCCCTACCTTAAATCCATATCTTTGAGATTGCAGTAGAAAATAATATATCTTTTTGTAGAGAGCAAGGAGACTTTTGGAAAGAGAGAACTCGTCCATTAGAAAACAAAACAGATCGTGTCTGTGTTTTCACTTGAATGATGTATCCAACAGGGAGTATCTAAACTGAGTGTTACTGTCTGCCAGTTCAAGCTCCAAGATGGGCTTTGAACCCACAGCTTTGGAGCTCAAGTTAAGCCACCAAATTTTTTTTAGAGCTCTTCTTTAACTTTTTCTCTGTAGTTTTCAAGCTTTCAAAGAGTCGTAAAGCATGGGAAAAAATAGGCTCACTCTACCAACAGAAAAATATTGTGTAAGGAAATATATGCTGTGGTAAGTGTCCACAGGAAAGTATTAATCATTCCTTTTACTAAAAAAAGGAAAAACCACCCAATGCTGAAAAAGTAGTAGCACTGTAAAAGTAACTTGTTAGATGGTTAAAGAACTCCAGAGTGATCAATGTGTTTGTCTCTTGGAAGTCTGTTCTTCAATCCCACAAGAATTGTGGGATTTAGCATTGAACAAGAGAGGTAAGAATAGGACCTAAGTTATATACAAGAATTTAAAAAGCAACTTGTCCTGCTTTCCCCCCAGAAAACAGCAAACAAGCTAAACAATGAGCGTGCTTGTGTTGATTTAAACCATTTGTGAAACTACACTTCGGAGTTGTGTTTGCATTCAGCAGAGCCGGATGCCAGGCTTCCTCTCTATTTTGAGAAATACATCATAGCTAGAAACTGCAGGACATACAGAGACAGGCCTAAAACATCATGTAAGCATAGTGAATGCACTACTCAAAACCCCAAACAAAACTGGAAAAGACACCGACTCATCAATTACAAAAAGAAGCACTCTCAGGTAGCAGAATTATTTCCTGAGACCTCCTTATGAAAGCAAGCTGGCACCACACCCCAGCATGCTTCCTTCAGTTTAGCTCCACGCTCTCTCTCTGATAACGTGCATTGATTTTCCTGGCCCGTGCTACTTGGTCCAATGATGAAAGTTACAGGTTTGCGAGATTTCTATTCTCTTCTGTAGTTATAAATCACAGAGGTTCACAAATTCATAAAGCCAGGAGGGAACCTGCATTGGTCTAGTCTGTCTTCTTATGATACTGCTGTCCTTGAGTGTTGACCAAAGGAATCCTATTCTGTTAGGGACATTTAGAAGCTTCTTTCATAGGTAAGCATTTTTCTGTTCAGAACTCATTCTTTGTCATCTGAAGTTGCATACCTTCAGATTTTTGCTAGTGGTTCTAATTATGTCCTTCTAAGGTAGATTAAAGAGTCCCTTAGGAAAAAACAATTTTTTTCTAAGTTTTTTTTCTTTTAAGAATCAAGCCAGCTCGCAGTTTTTTCCTTTAGACATTACACCAAATGAGCTTCCAAGTCTCTCACCAGAAGGCATTTTTCCCACTTCCTCAAGCAAGTACTTTTTTGTGGCTGTTTTCTGAACTTACTTCACTGTTTCCATATCCCTTCAAAAATGCTGACATCAGGACTAGATGAATTCTTCCAGCATCAGCTTGACCAATGCCATATACAAGGATATAACTTGTAACTCCTAATTACTATTACTCGTTACATTCATGTTCAAGTGCTCAATGGGACTTCTTACACAATTGCCCATCCTATATGACCCCTGATCAGTTAATTATAGGCCAAAATTCTCTGTGCTGACAGAATGGCTTTGATCCCTTGTTCCTTGATGAATATGTGTGCAGGTAGCTGAGTCAGAATGCACTTTGTGGAGTCAGCAAGGCTTGCTGCATTGTATTCTACAACTTACCACCATTTAACACTCTGCTGGCCTTTGTGCTATCAGCAAACATTACCTAGAGATGATTTTATGCTTACTGCCAGAGCACTGATGAACATACTGCCTATAATATTAAAGTGTTTATTTCTGTAGAGTGTAGAGAAAGAGCAATACAGTCTATTGTGTACTAGAAGAGATTTCTCAAGGTAACCCAGGAAATGCTGCATATATAATAAAATAAAATGCCAGGTCACATTTTCTGCCCCAGTCTCCAGTTTTTGTGTAACATAATCATAGCATTGAAATGCAGACATTTATATTTAGACACTGCAGGCCAAGCTATCCAATTTCTGTGTAGATTAGGTACATGGACCCTCCTTTTTGATCTTAGAACACGGCTTGCTCAAAATCCATGGACTTCTCACACTTCCTTGGTAGATTAGGCTTCAGAAATACATATGAGATCAAAGTCTTGAAATATGTGCCATTGTCAACAGAGTTTAAAAAAGAGAAAAGAAGAACGAAGGAATACTTAGTCCACACCTTTGTTATATTGTGAGAATAAAGTGGATTATTGACAGCAACATCAAAGTTGAAGCTGGGAGCTTTCAGTACTATACACCTTGTTAGTCCAGAATACCATATTCTGCTGAACTGAAATATTTGAAAGCATCCAATATTTGTGATGCATTTAATCTGGCTGTTATCTAAGCCTCATCCAGTTCTCACTCCCTCTCCCCAGAGTGGGATGGGGGAGACAATTGGAGCAGCAAAAGTGAAAAAAACTCATGGGTTGATAAAGACCATTTAATTGGTGAAGAAAAAGGAGGTAGAACCATGTGATGTAAAGGAAATCACTCACCACCTCACACCAGCAGACGGATGCTCAGCCACTTTCCAAGTGATGGTTGTCTTGGAAGGACTCTTCCCTTGCTTTATTGCCAAACATAATGTTATACAGCATGGAATATCTCCTTGGCCAGTCAGGGTCAGCTGTCCCAGCTGTATCCCCTCCCAAACTCCTGCCCACTCCAAATTGTTTGCACTGAGGCAGATTGTGACAGAAAAGGCCTTGACTCTATGCAAGCACCATTGAGCTGTGGTTAAATAGTGGCGTGTTACCAGCACTGGTTTTGTCACAAATCATAGCTGTAGCCTCATACAGGATTCTAGGGAGAAAATTAACTCCATCCCAGCCAGACCCAGTATAGCACTGGATAACAATGGAGCGATAACAGGTGCTGAATTCAGATCATGAAAGCAAGTGGTCAGGATGTTCACAGCTCTGCTCTAGCCCAAGTAGGTGTTTACTTTATTTGAGTATATAGTATATAAAGTTGAAAACAGCTTTATATCCTAAATTCAACAGCCTGAGACTGTAGATTGTTATAACTAACAAAGCTACGAATGCCCGCCTCCTTTAAGCAATACTGTATTTATTTCATGAAAATAAAAGCTATACATATAATAAATGATAGAACTCTTTCCACACAAGACAAAGGCTGTTTTTTAAGATGAGCTGTGCTTCACTGGACTTGTACTGCCTTTTTTAAATACAGATTTTTACACAAATCTGATTTGTCTTTATTGCCTTGCAGTCTAAAGCTTCATGCTCTGCCTGCTTCAGTATTTGAAAATCAATTGTTTCAAAGTATTAATGTTATGAAGAGTTGGTTGCGCAGTTTACCCTAAAAGAGATTGTTGAAAACATTCAAATTGCTTGTAATTATTTAGAGTGGTCTCACTTAGATGTAAAAACAATTACTATACTTACATCTTACTCTTTTATTAGCTTACCAGCTCATTTTAATTTTCAAAACTCATATACTTATATACTATTTACTGTATAGTAGCAGCCTGCACTGTCTCAATGACAGGTTATTAAATACCCTGCACTGTTTCCATTTAGTGTAGAAAGGAATCTAGGTCTTCTGCATCCAGAAATGGAATTAAGTTATCACAGAATATTGATTTCAACATTGAGAAATGATGTGTCTTTGATGAAAAATTTAAATGTGAAATAAAGTTAAAGTAAAAATAAGATAGAATGTCTTCTGTTAATTTCAAAGAGTATTAGAAATATGAGACAAAATTAAGATCCGAAAATTCAGATTTCTGCATCATCCTCACTCAACTGTGATGTTATTACTGGCCAAAATAACTTGGTTTTGTGCCCATAGCTTAGCTAAAAGTTTATTTGTTGATATATGATCTCACAAAAATCTTTCTCTGAGTTGGGATGGGAAAACAGCTTAGACATCCAGCCATTCCTCTGGAAAGGTTTTGCAAAGGCTGCATTGCTTTGGTCAGACTTTCGTGTCTGGGCTCATAATCTAGGAAGAGCAAAGCCATGAATCCCTCACACATATTATTTTATATAAAGTGACCTGTTCTCAGGCTGTTATTTCAACTAGGGAGGTTGGCAAGAGCCATGAGGGTAATACCTACCTATAGCAGAATAGGATCTTCTCGCTAAGCTCCTGAAAGCTGAAACACTGTGGATTTTCTATCTTATAAATATCCAGTTTAAGAAGAAAAAAGAATCAGATTATCCATGAATTTAAGTGATACTAGGATCCCATTACAAGCAGAAACCTTTTTACATTCCATTGCCCGAAGCATTTCCTTGAATTATTTCTTGCAGAGTTCAGATGGTTGACCAATGGGATTTGAAGTTTGGAGAAAGAAGATTTGGATACAGTGGAATTATTTGAGATGTGAACATCAGGCAGGAGAACAACCACAGACTTTCAGCCCTCTTCAGGACCAGACCCAGCACATTTCGCTCACCTTGGTGACTGCTCCCTGGGTCTGCATCACAGCAGTTCCTGGGGAGCACCTGCTGAATGCCACAGAAGCAGGTTCCCCCTGCCTGCTCCGGGGCCGTGCTGCAATGACCTCCCTGGTCCACCTCCAGGGATGATGTCCCGGGAAAGTTGGGATGCAAAGAAGGCAGGAAGGAAGCTTGCTGGGCACCTGCTTCTTGTCCCTGTATGAGGCTGAGAGACAGGCAGAGTACCAGCCTCAGGAGCTCAAAAGTGATTTTCTAGATAGTGAACTCGAATATTTTTGCCAGTAGTTACACCAAATGGATCAGAAAGTTGGAGGAAGTAGGTTGGTGGACATTTTATTAATCTGACCATACAGATTAAGAACTCCATTATTCTGAAGTTTATTCTTTTCTAGACCTGCCATAAACAGGATATTCTGAATCCAAGGTTTCCATACATGAAAGAAACATCAAATCACATTACAAATACTCAGGGAAAGGAGCTCTGGTTTATGAAAAATCATATTCAAATCTCACTATTATTTATCAACAGTGTCCATCCTCAGTGAAAAATTTCTAATTTCTAACGTGTTAAGTTTGAATGAAGTACACAGAACGATTTTGAAAAGTGGACTTGTGTTCTTTCTTTTAATATTAAATCTGGTTTTCTTTTTTTTCCCTGAGGAAAGAAACACCACTTCTTTATCTTCCCTTGAAATATTTTTTTCTCTCTAGTTCTGATGAAACTTCACTATTTCTGATGAAGGAGGAAGTGGAGATGCCAACATTTGATGCTGATTCAGAGGCACCCACCACATGCTATAAAAGCTGCTGCCTGAAAGGGATTATGTGTTCCTTGAACTATTATACGCTTAAGGAGATATGAATAAACTTCCAAATTCCAAAATGATTGAAAAAATAGAAATACTCCCACAGGAAAGAAAAAAAAAGAGAACCAAAAAGAAACTTGAAGAAATTGAATCAATTCATGACAAATTTTGCCAACACATTTCATATGAATAAGATGTCAGATGTCCTGGAGTTATTTCTACAACTAGTCTACAAACAAGAACAGGCAGTACAAGAAAAAATGGGTTGCATCTGCTTATTCTGTAGTTCCAGAATATTTACAAATCTGTAGCAAAGAACAATCCAAAAAGACTTTCATGTTCAGTAGATGCTACAATGAAGAATCAGAAGACGAGTTTCTTCTGCTATAATTTAGAGCAGCATTGAGGCTGATTAAGTCATGCTAGACACTGCACAGACCATACGTAAGTCCTTTGACCTCATCCTCTAGATCCTACATCAGAGACTGAAAAATATCTGAAAAGGGACCAGTTTTTCAGAGCTTTCTTAGTCAGACATTGTCTCTTACATAGGTGTGATGGTCACTTTTCACTGAGGCTACTTTCATCATCATTACTTTCAATCATATCTTTAAAATATGTTAAATAGCTTGAGGTCGCCATGCTTTTTTTAATCAGCAAAGAATCATAGTCGCTGAAAATGTGAATGCAACAATCCAGGAATTACTGAACCAATCTATTTCATAATATATTGCAGTTCAGTTTCAGTATAACCCTAAGTTTTATTGCATTCTTTTCTTTAGAAGCAAATTTGCCTTAGGCATACTATTTTTGACAGTCTAGAATACATCCTCCATAAACCTAAATTCATATGGTAAGCTCTTATTCTTAAATCCAATTTTATCCTTATTTTGGGGGAAAAACTAAAGATAAGGATCGGTTTCTACACTTGCCCTTAGCTGGTTCAGAAAAAGGAATGCAAATTGACAAAGCGTCTTTATTTCTACTTATTATTCCAATTACTTATCTGCAGTTCGGATCATGATTGCTTCTATTTATACTAGGAGCCTACACATTGCACTATTTCTGCATGACTGCTTGTCAAACAAACACCTCAAACAATGATAAACAGCTCCCTTTCATAATTAGAAATTCAGAATTTTTCAGGGGAAACAAGTGAAACATATTTTTTAAATAGAAGGTGACTGAGCTGTGAATTGAAGCTGTATGCCTCAAATTTAGTAACTGAGACAGCTAGAAGTAAAACAAAGTCCTAAAATAAAGATCAGGGCTCACAGTACATAAAGAAAACTTTTAGTATTGAAACATATTTACACACATGAAATACTCAAAGTTTGTAACATGCTATGTAGCATGTGGCTGCACTCTGTAGACATACAAGAAAAGTAATTCAGGTGATCCTGTTCTGACTAAAAAGTTATTCAAAATTAGCATTAAATGAATGGGGTTTTTTACTGAGGGAGTACACAAAATCATATATAGGTAGCTCAGCCCCTGTTTTGAAAGGTCATATGAAGTAGAATGAATGTGTAATACCAGTTTTCAAAAAGCCAACATTTTAGGTCTTGTTATAAAGACTCTACGCAAGTACAGACAAGAAAACAAAACCCGAACAATATCGTATGTTAGGAAATGGTGTAATTAAGTTGGAGTGACAGTCATGTTTCTATCTGAAAATTAGGGCAGCTAATGGGGAGCATTGACACAAGCTTGTTTTAGCCTTCTAAGAACCTGAGGTGGCAGTGACATGCCCTATGGGTCTGGCTTTCAGGACACTCTCCATGACAAACCTCCTCCTTCACACACTGTGGAGCAAAGTAGCACTAAAGAATTACTGGAGAGGAAGCCTGTCAGCCCCTATAAATTTGGGCAGAAAAGCACAGACGATTTTAAGGGAGCAGTACTTGACTTCCTTCCAAGGAAGTTAACATAATGCAGTCCACTTGTTAAGAGCCTGCTGTGGCAAGGTGTTGAGAGCTCTCCAGTTCAATGGGCTATAGTCAGCGTGGGATGCTGAGCACATTTCAAGTTGCTCCCTGAATCATACAGGCATCCAATATGCTCACAACTGTTCTAGCAGTCACCCTAAAGATTTGCACATAACCCACGGACACAAAAAAAAGAAGGTTGAAGCATATGGCAAGATTTTAAATTTCTCTGAAAGACATCAGAGAACTTTACATGCAACCACAAAATATTACACATTCAAATGCTTGAAAGCTGTTTGTAAAAGATCACTGTCATACTGTGGGATTGATTCTTCTGTCATTCTCCATTTGCTTCAGTAAGCTCCTGCTGAGAATCTGAGAGTGCATTGGCTCCATGGGTCTTTATGTAGCAGCATTTATTGAAAGATACCAGCAAACACAAAGCTGTACTTAGCCTGATGCCAGTGTAACTCCTTTAGATGCTAAGGCAAGTTTATGTATAGAAATCCAATCTTTTGCAGGTTCAGATTTCTCCTGTCATCTACCCAGGCTGTTTGCTCCAGCTCAGAAGTTTCAGAGGTGTGCACGTTCCCAGACAGGTGATATAACATCTGCAAAATGCTACTCTTGCTCTCAGTCCCTTTTTCCCCCATCCATCTTGTGTGACCTACAAATGCTGAATATGCTATCTAATCCTAGAAGCTCTTTCTAAAACTCACTTACTGCCAGTTTTGGCCGGACAGCTGCTTTATCTTTCCCTATATTCAGGGCTCAGAGTCGCACCCACTTTGACAAGAAGCAAGTTGCCTTACCTTGCTAATCTTTGAGATTGTCACAACAATTCACAGTGTGGCATGTTGACAATATGGCTAAACTCAGACCTTCTGCTCCAAATGTGAATGTCCCTTACACTTCAGATAACAGAAAACCTTTTCTACATCCTTACCACAGACATGGTTATAGTGATATTTCTTTTGGTGCCCGTAGCTGCTTAAGTAGTTCCTCGCTCCTTCTCTCTCCACTCCTCCATCACCATTCCAGCCCTTGTGCTGCCCCATTAATTATGCTGCTACAACTGTCTTTCAGGACACACCAATGACCAGCCTACAAATAGCTTGGCAGGAAAAATGAAATTATGTTTAATACTGGTCAGTTTTCCCATCTCATTCTTCCTACAGGCCTGAAGAGTGGCACCGAGAGAAGAGGTGGTGTGTCAGGCGAACACACCAGTTTCACCACCGACAGATGGTCTGCGCAACCATGCCCAACGAGCTACATTAGAAACATGATTCACTGGGAAAGTTAATTCAGCTATACAGGCTGACTCACCACAGGTTTATTGTGGAATAGTGCAATTATGCTACCCTCTGCAGAACACCAAGGCTAGTCCGGCAAGACAGCTAAGCTGACCTAACACCGTGCCACTGCCAAAATGGACTGTCCAATCTCTCCCCCCTCAGGCCATGAAGGTGCTCCTGCCCCAGACGTCCACCACCACGGGCACCTGATTGACCCCCAACAGGAGCTGTAATTCTCTTCACATATTTTTATGGGGTTCATTTTTTTTTCTGAGTCTAGAACTCTGAGCTGAGTCACCATGAGGATAAGTGCCATGCAAAGGAGACAGGGCAGTCATGCAGTTGGGAGCAAGATGGCAGGAAAGCGACGAGACTGGCTCTTTGGGTAGCAGCGAGCAATTAAGCTGGTTTAGCTTTAGTGTCAAACTACATAATGACTAAAGAAAACACAAAGAAGTACTACCTATCTGTCAGTCTCCAGTGAGCACAAAAGGGCAAGAAGGTTCATTTTCCTGGCTTAATGTGGTGGCATGTGTTAGAACCCGGCAAAGGAAGTGGATTAATTTCTGCTGAAACGAGAGTTTTGGGAGGATAACAGGCATGGCTCATTAGCTCCACTAGGGGTAGGGGAGGGGAAGGTGGCTTTTCCCCTAGGGGCTTAGGTAAACACAGAACTTTACAGGAAAGTGCTTTAAGCAGCCACGCTTGAGAGGAAATATCAGACTAATGTTTGCATCGTAGCTGTTCTTTCAACTAACAGCAGAGATACAGTCTATGGAAATTGTAATTTTAATAGCTTTTTACTGATTCTTTGGTAAAACGTTTCTGAAATGCAGCTTCTTTCAGCTGGTGATTTGACAATATGGAGATTGTGGCAGTAATGCCAACTTATGGAGTAACAAGGGTTAATTTGGCAGCCCACTTACCCTGAGATTTCCCACTTCTTATAAATGCCTGTGCATTTATAAATGAGAAAAGCTAGGCTGTACAGATGATGCAGGTCTTGTTAGAAAAATTATGGTGCTCGGAAGTATGTTCTTCTACTCTGAATACCTGGATCTAGTGGAAGGTGTCCCTGCCCATGGCAGGTGGAGTAGAACTAGACAATCTTTAAGGTTCCTTTTAACACCCGAAATTTTATGATTCTGTGAATACAGACACAGGAACAACAACAACAAAAAAGAATTATAGTAAATTGAGAAGATTTTTTTCTCCCTCTCTCTCCTTGCCCACAGCCCAACGTCATCTGTGAGAAGGAAGACCTGGATTTAATTTTCTGTTCTTCAGATTTGTTGTCTTTTTTATCTAAAGTTTTATTTTATAAATACATGAACAGTTTTAGGTAATTTTAAGGTGTATTTGTAATTAAGCTACCATTAATTAGTATGATAGAAGCCCAATTGTTTATACTATGAGCTACAGGCCCATAGCTCATATGTCTTACGTTTATTTAGAGCACTGGAACATTTTTATTAGCACCTATTTTTAAGTAGTTAACTCTTTGACTGGTTATAACACTAAATACCTGTTTCAAGTCAAAAGATCCAGTGAATTTAGCTCCAATCTTTGACAGCTTCACAGAATATGGCAGCAACTTGGGCCATGGGTGACAGTCTGCACAGTCAGGGCTACCTCTATGGACATATGTCACCAAGCTCGATGACTGTAACCCAAGAGGTCATCAAGAGCCTGAGCAGACCTCAGCATGACAGGTAAGCAATTTGTTTAGCTTTTGTACCCTGAATAAAGGTTTAGCAATAAACTGACCACCCCAGTCAGCACGTTACAGCACTGCAAGTGGACTTGAAGCTAAGTGCTTCTTCACTGGTGACATGTTTTCTGACAAACAAGGTCTGTCAAGCCAGTTTTCCTTTTAATTCTTCTAACTGAAGGTTTGGGGATAAACTACCGCCATTTTAAAGGAGATGAAACTGTGACTTCTCTGTTATGGAATCCAGCCCTTCAAAGTTCAGACAGTAATTCCAGGCTGTTTTCTTATCCAGTATTGCTTATTCACCTGTTACGAGCCCCACAATGTTTCCATTCAACAGAGAAAAATTTGCTTGATTCCTACCTCTCAACAAACAGAAATTAACTGACTTGCTTGCAACCATGCATGAAGACATTAGACCCAGCTGCTGTACATCTATAGCAGGCCTCGAGTTAAGATTAAAGCAGTGTACAGTGCCAAGTAAATTGACCTAACCAGCAGTTTTCTCTGGAAAGAATACTGAACAGCACTGTAATATACCTCCTCTAATTTTCTTGTGTCAGCACTAAAGATAACATTAGGTATTTGCTTCACATCATTTACAAGGAAAAGAAGCTTGCATGGGAAAGTGAAGCAAGGAGCTGAAACAGTAAGGGAAAAAGCCTGGTGAAATGCAGGTTTGTGGGAAGGAGTCTGGGACAGAAATAGGGAAGGGCATTAAAGCCTTCCCTTTGGCATTCGCTTTCCCCAGAGCTGCCCCACGCTGTAATGCTCACGGCTTAAAGAGAACTGCCTGCACAAAGCAATTCAGGACAGGTTCCTGCTTCACTTGAGCAACCTTATCCCGGGAGAGAGCTCGTATGAGGTGCGGATTTCACACTGTTTCCCCATGCAAGCACAGCCCCAGCAGCAGAAAGCCCCCAGGTCTCACCCTGAGACTGGGTTTGCACGCAGTCCCTGCAGCCGTCATGGCACTGCCAGCAGAGATTACTAATTATGGCAGCGTGGGACTGCAGCGCTGACACCTGCCTACCCAGACCGAAACCTGCAGCTTCCTTCACAGGGCCTCCTGCAGACATCACATTGGAACAGCTGTCAATCACCCATGCCCCAGGACAGATCCGTGCAGCTGACCTGCAAGTGAAATATTTCCCCCTACTAATCCCTGAGAGCCACCAAGGGCTCCGTTTAACAACTTAAGATGTCACTATGTAAAAAAAAATGGTACTAATTTCTGGTTATGAAGTGAAAGTTAAGTTTTGTTTCCTAATAATTACTTATATCAAAGGAGAAGAAGACTGAATCAGTGACGTGTTCTTTGCTTTTGGTTTTCTTTGAGCCCACTGATCCTTGGGACAGCAATGGCCATAGGAATCATAGCTTTCTAGGGCCTGGCAGCTCCACAGTCCAGCAAGTGTGTTGTGTTACTGAGCTTGAAGTTATGCCCTAGTGAACAAAGAGCAACAAGAAAGCTGAGCAGTGAACGGTCAAAGCGACCAGGGATCAAAGGATACACCATCTCCTGTCTCTGGTGGGGTGACAACAGGACAGGCAAAATATGTCTGCTGAATATGGCCTGGAGATGGTATCATCAGTGGGGACTTCTTAACCTACACTGAAGGCAGAAACCCAAACCAAAACACAAGCTTGGAAGTGTGTTAATGTTTAGCTATTCATAGCCCAGCTGATCTGTCAAGCCATGTACTTGTTCCCTCTGCCAATGAAATTATAAGGATCTAGATACTTGGGGTTACATATGAGAGAGAAATCTTAATGAATTCAATATGGCACCTTCATGTTGCTTATTTTATATGGCTACTCAAATACTTATATTTTAAAAATATAAATGTATTCCTTCTGTGTAGACACAAAAATATGGCTATTGGCCCTCTATTGAAAAACAGCTTATGTGGCAATTTTTAGCTAGGTTTGGTTTAAAAATGAACTATGCACATATAAAAAATACATATTTTTCTAAAGAGAGACTTTCAAAGAGCCTTTTGAAAATTAGCTATGCATTGGAGCCAAATACTTCACAGAAAGAACTTGGAAACAATACATTGGCATTTTTTCTTGGATTACTCTCAAACAGAGGCTTCTGACTATAATAGTACGCAGCACTTGCATGATATGGACAATTGCCTTGGGACTGAGAAATCAATTCTGCAAAGCACTAAAAATGCTGAAGATCAGCACTTTGTGGGATACCACCAATTCTTTCTGGGACTAGTTAGTTGCTGAGACACTCAAACTGGCTTAGTGCTACTGATGTATTTCAAATGTTAAACATAATCTGCATGCGTTAATACTGCTTTAGCAAATGGTTATTCCTTCAAGCATCTACAGAAAAATCCTTTAAAGTCTCTTCTGCAAAAGACCAATGTTTGTGAGTATGTACTTCAAGGAAAGCTGTGGATTAACTCTGTAGGTCAAGGTATATGCAACATTCAAAACTGTGTTTTACTGGAAATGGTTAAATCTATTGCTTGGGAATGGATGAATTAATTTTATAGAGAAAACATTTATGAAAAAATAACCAGGTAGATGTTTGTGGCTTAAGAAGATCTAATGGCAGATAGAGGATCTATTTTTTAAAGCATATAAGGACTACAGTTATTTTACAGTGTCTTAGATTGTTCAATTATTCAGAAAAATTTAACCACCAGTTTTTCCCACTCAGCTGCAACGCTTCTGAAACGAGCTAATACTTAGAGATTAAAGTGGTGTTCAGATAAGCAACTAGAGTCCAAAAATTTTATGGTGAAGATTTAGAGAAGGATTAACATAAGTAGCTGTGCCAGTGCTGGTTGACTTTCAAATACCTACTCATACCTTGATCTCTCAGAAAATATTTGCTCGGTTCTGAAAAATGAGTTTCTCTGATGATTTTTGCTAAACTGAAGCATCTCTAATCACAGGTCACTTGAAAATTTATTCTTGTTTCCCACTAATGCTTTTCCATAACTACACTTTTTACACTTCTAACTATCAATAGTGAAAGAGTGAAGAGAGAGTTTCTAAAAGTGAATCTTGTCAGCAAATAAATCATTGGTATGCCTTTTAAATAGCTTCAGTCTTGGCATGCTAAATATTCATGCTCTGATAAGATTTTGGCATGACCTTTTAATTACTCTTGCAAAGAACACAAGTAATTAAATCATGAAGTACTCAGTTTTCTTCATTTAGTATTGGAATTGGTATTGGTTCCCAATCAAAGGCAATACATCTATATGTAGAACATCACTATTACTATCACAATGTAAATAAGTCAGTAACTCTTATGAAGAGATACAAAATAAATCACTAAAGCATATTAACTCTGCAAACGCTAAGTGTTCAGCTTTGTCATTCTCTCAAAATAGGGAATAATGCAATCTGCTCTAAAAAGCCTATATAAAGGCTGAAGAAGTAAGCTGCTTTCCTTACAGTGCTTCTCAAACTCTCTTCTATAGCACGATTGGCTTTGTGTGTGTTTGGGGAAAAGGTGTCCAAAAGCTTTGTGAATTATTCGAGAAATCTAAAAGTATTACAGAGGACATGTCCCAGAACACTTTGTCCCTGGCTCAGGGCCTCTGCTCAGCAGCACACACTGAAGGAAAGCATAGTCTGAGGCCCTATAACTGATTCCTATTGGTGGTTCTTTTCTTTGCACATATCTCCAGCACCTGCTTGCTTTCTCCCCAAAAGTGCCAGTGTGGATGCAGAGTCACAGTCATCTCTGCAGTCTTTCTATTTCACCATGCTTTCTTTTCATTCTGATCTCTCTGTAGCAGGAGGTTTAGGATTTGGGCTCCAGGTCCCAAACTGTTTTAATCCCGCCTGTAAGTGGAATGCACACATGGGAAATTATGAGTGGAAGTGACCACTTACCTGTTGGTCTGATACAGAATCACAGAATCACAGGATTTCCAGGGTTTACCTGATCCAACCATCATTCTACCACCACCATAATCATCCCTAAACCATGTCCGCAAGTGCCACATCCAGATGCCACTTGAACATTTCCAGAGATGATGACTCCACCTCCTCCCTGGGCAGCCTATTTCAATGCCTAACCACTGTTTCAGTAAATTTTTTTTCCTAATATCCAATCTAAACCACCCCTGATGAAACTTAAGGTCCTTTCCTCTCATCCTTTTGTTTGAGACATGGCAGAAGAGAGCAACTCCAGCCTCACTACAGCCTCTTCTCGATCTCCTTCAGACTTAAGAATCCCAGTTCTCTCAGCTGTCCTTCACAAGACTTGTGCTCCAGAACCTACACCAGATTCACTGCCCTTCTCTGGACTCACTGCAGCACCTCAATGTCCTTTTTGGAATGAGGGGTCCTAAACTGAACACAGGATTCAAGGTCTGGCCTTATCAGCGCTGAGTACACGGGGACAATCACTGCCCTGGTCCTGCTGGCCACACTATCCCTGATACAGGCCGGGATGCCATTGGTTTTCTTGGCCACCTGGGCACACTGCTGGCTCACATTCAGCTGTCTGTCAACCAGCACTCCCAGGTCCTTTCCTGATGAACATTCCTCCCCAAGCCTGTAGCGCTGCATGGGGTTGTAAAAATGGTTATATATCATTGTATAAATTCTGGGGAGGGATGATGGTACAGAAACAGGTATAAATGCTTAGTGTGACCACAGAGACAGCTCTTGGCAGCTCCTTTTTCAGTTACAAACTTATCCAAATTATGTGCCTGAGATAATCAGCACTATCTGCTGCTATGCCATCTATCTGCTGCCAATACAGCCACAGCCTGTGGAAAGGAACTAAGAACCTCACAAACAAGTTTAGCCTGTTTCATAGAGCTTCAAGCACTTAGACATAGCCCATGAAGACTGAGAAATGTGAAGGTACTGGCTATGAGATTGCCTAGGTAGCCTTAGTGTGGTCCTTCATGTAATGTGTAGTACGGCACAACCTTTACGTACATGCTCATTCCATTCCCGTCTAATGCCACTCAAAAGATTGGCATATTCAAGAGTCGCTCTTTTCCAAACATGTCCCACCACAAACCCAAAGTTTCACAATAAATAAAATGGCAGATTGTAAGGATGACCTGGAAGGCAGCAGAACCCATGAAATAAAGCACTGTGCCAGTGTTTATACTTCCAGGTTTGCCAGGACCACAGTGGCTAACTTCCAGCAAGATGCTGAGCATCCTCATCTCTCATTTCCCTATTCATAACACACACAGAATAATATCAGCTTTCTTGGTAAAGTATTTGAGACAGATATACCAGTAAAAAAGGATATGCAATAGGCAAGTCTGTCTTTTAAAAGACAGGAGTTTCACACCTAACAAAATCCTCCCTTCTCAGTGGAAAGACTGAAAAACCTTTACACCTTTCAGTTTAAAAAAATCTAAACATTCCTAATCCTTGGATCACACCTGGAACTATTTATTACTAAGATCTGATCCTGTGATGGGATTAGTTCAGCCTCAGTGTTACAGTAACTCCACTGTGGTTTCACTCGTAACAGGGAATAAAAATACATACTTCTGGAGTTATGTTTCATATTAGATGGTGAGCATATTTGTATGAGCCCTCATTTTCCCTTTCAGCTTCAGAGGATCCCATTACAGAGTTTTGTATGGTTATTTTCTACTTCTGCATTGGGTCAAGCTTTCCCCAGGGAACACTTCTAATTCATGGTCTTCTACATTATTATTACCCTTTTGACCTAAATGATTAGCCAAAGTTTGAGGCCCTGAGGGCTGTTTCTATTAGGAGGATAAAATTATGAAGTCAAGCATCTTTTAGGCATATCTAGTTAAAAAAACACCTCCAGAATCACCCACCCCCAATTTTACTCCTGTTTCCTTCAATGCAGGAGATATACAACAACAAAATATCCTTGCCTTCCCTTCTTGAAGCCTTTTCAGCCAGCACTCAGACCTTTGTAGGACTGCCACAGTGATTATCTCTTTCTTATTTTCACATTCTCTTCCTCCTGTGAGGCTTCTGGTATGCTTTTTCTCCTGCTTTTTTCTTTCTTTTGCTTTTGCCCTAGTCTTCTAGATATATCCAATTTCCACTGAGATTAATTTAATATCCAGTCATACCCTTCTTCCACTTAATTCAAGTGCCTGACTGTCCTCACTTAACGCTTTTGTTTTGGGAGGGAAATGTGCTAGAATTTAGGGTGGAGGCTGCTACTGTTTGAGCTGCTGCTAGCATGGACTTACCTGTTCCTTAGAAGAGGGATATAACATTCACCAAGTTCCATGGTACTTTGTAAGTTCTCATTTTTGGAATCCTGGGAGACCCTTCTGGTTTGCTTACATGCCCCACTCATCTGGCCCCAGAGTCTGCAGCCAAACCAACACTTCTGCTGGTTGTGCCAGAGCAGTGAGTGAACGCAGTAATCCTGTCCTTCCCCAGCCTCCTCTCCCTCACTGCTTGTAGGATAAACAGCTGTGATAGTGTGGTAGAGGGTCAGGAATGAGAAGTCAGGAGTGGGGGAAAGGCAGGACGGTGCTTTTGACACTGGTGTCAGCACACCTCGCTTGAAGTGTTTCATCAAACCAGCCTCATCCATTGAAATCTCCCTGAGCTCTGAGCAAGCAGAAATGCTTGTAAAGTGGATGCCAGTGGCTGCCAGTTCTAATCTGAGAATGGCATGGAAAAGCTATGAATTTTTAAATTATGGCAGTTATGTAGAGTACCGTAAGTGTCTCAATGCTTTCTACCTGTCATATTTAAATATCTATCCAAAATGAATTAAAGAACATAACAGAAAACATGCTTATGATGAGGTCTACCTTGATCCTGCACTGACACAAGGGGGTTTTGGTATTTCATACCCCTAACAGCTGAAACCCTTAAAAATTTTAAGAATGTAGGAACTTCCAAAACACCACTTGAAAGTTAAGTTCAATTTATAGTGACTTGCCCAACATTAACAATGACATTTGTGGCACAGCAGCCACATCCCCACCTCCTCACCCTCCTCACCCATCTGATCCCAGTGCTTTCTCACAATGGGAGTCCAACTATTACCTTGAAAGGGGAAAACCTTGTGTGAGTAAGCTGTAAAAATAGCTTTAGAGAAGCACATCAGAGAATGCCCTGCTATTATTTCCTCTTGCAGATGCACATTTTTAAATAAAACTCCGGCATCAGTTCTTGAAGCAATACACACAGCATTCTCTAAACTGCCGAAGCAGTTGTGCTATACCTATAACCCCAGTCTAATAACACAAATATTAAAGCGGAAAAAGCTTGCATAAAATCTATATTACCACATTAATCTCAAAAGGACATTTGGCTAATATAAAATTCAGCATCATCTTCATTGATGGTTCAGGGAAATAAAGTTGTAATAAATTGCCACAAGGCAAAGTACTAATGATTGAACGAGGCTATGCAATTAAGATGTAAGTTTTTTAATCACCTTTGAGGTTAAACATAGAAGAATTATGAGTAAAAGGGCAATTAAATGCCAGAACTTTCAATCTCAGATCTCCTCATCAAAGATTCAGTTACCTAAATTGTTTTCCACTATTTCAGAGGAAGAGCTGGGTGTAACAATATTTCATGCCCCACAAGAGGAAGTAAAGAACACTCTTTCAAACAAAAGCATTATCAGGCTATCAAAATCTTAACAAAGAAAAATAAACTAATCAAGATTGATCTCTAGGGTTCTCAAGGTCCTGAATTCCTAAATGTTAACATTAGGTTATAAAAGGGAAAAGTAGTGCAAAATGTAGCCATTATCATCTTCATATCACATCCTCAAGTAATATATATCTTAATGAAATGTGAGTTGCCTGAGCAGTGCATTTGATATTTCTGTATCTGTAACTCCTTATATAATTCTACATGCTCTGTTTAAAAACACTTTCCCTCTGAAATAGTTTAAGATTTATTTTTGAAGAGAAAAATGGATTCACTAATGCTCTGATCCTGCAGATGCTTATATATCTGACTGTCTTTGAGTAAAAACTATTGAAATTTAAGTGTATTCAAGACTGTCAAGTCAATTTAAGTTTTCTTCAAGGGACACATGACAAATCTTAATACTTAATGACTGAAAAATTAACTAGCTGCAATCTACAGTTATTCATAAAAGTTATAGGACATGCTATGCCTAGTAAAAGTTAAAAAAAAGTAACCTAGTTGAAAATATTAGTATTTTCCTACATTTACAAGGATTTTTAAGATGAAGCAATTTAATAACCTGACTTGTTTTGTGAGGTTTTGTGTCCCTATCTCTAGCAGAAAAAAATGGGGAAAAAGAAATATTAGAAAAGAGGTTTCTCACCCAAGATCAGTAGTATTTCTATTACTGCACTGAAAGATTTAAACTACTATATTTTCATCATATAAACAAATAAAGATCACATGCAATTTTCCCTTGGGAAGAATAAAGAAGGGAGAAAAGAAAAGAAAGAAGTACATTTGACAGATGCTAGTCACTTACTACATGATAAGCTGTTAGAAGGCGTCTCTATTTCAAAATAACTAAATAAATTCAAAATTCACACCAGTTTGTTGCAAGAACTCACTGTTTTTATTTTAGACTAGGAATGTGTTATTTTGCTCTAACTTAAAATAGCCATACACAGTCCTCCTTTAAAAAATACCACACTGAAAAATGCTCCCTTAACATTCACATGACAAAACTGATTCTCTTAGTGATTGAAGTGAAACCGGAGTATCCCTAATTAAAAACTTACCTCCAAAGTGGACAGAAGAGTTTAGGAAGATGGGGAAAAAAGAAGTCTATTAAAATGTGGTGCTTTTTACCTTACACGAAATGTACATCTTTATCTTCTCTTCATTTACACCTCTAAACTTGTAGCAGCAGTCGCAGCTACACTGTACGAGTTTCACTGTGCTTTGGTTTGAGTAATTAATGTTATTTACTACTGCCATTTTCATCAGGTAAAAAGTCAGTTCTATGACTTCCAATAAACTTACAAGTCTCTTCCCAGAGCTGTTTACAACAGCCTTTCCAGCTTAACATTTCTGAGAGATGTAGGCAGCTTTCCTGACACATGGAAAAGAGTGTGAATTACTGGAGTATTCAGCATCATAAAACACAGTCACTGATATAAAAGCTGAAAATGTGCATACCAGCTTTTTATTGTGCGTTTACAGCCCAATTCAAGTTTATGAATAAAGTCTCATTAAAAGTTGAATTATTGCATATTGGGTACGCTGGCATTATAATAACACTAAACCAAAAACCAGAATCAATTGCATTTCTCTTGGCTCTATGCAATAGAGCTTCTTTCTGTACATCTGTAATTTTTAAAAATTCCTCCTGCTTCTACAACAACCTTCTGCTAATTTTCTTCAATTTTCTGCTCCACTAACTTAAAAGTCATTTCCTTAAGAAAACAGATGACAGACAACCTGAGTGACTGATTATATTGTGCCATCACTTTGTTTTTTTTCTGAGGCCTTGGTTTAAGAGGATGGATGTTAGTGTAAATGACAGAAAGGGGAGCTTCGCATAGGATTTCACTTCTGTTCAAAGACAAGCTAATGCAGCCTCGCTGAGGTGCAATCAACTTGACAAATGGATGCTGTGCAGCCCTGTGCCTCCCACTGAAACCCGAGAGTCTGATTTACACAATATTCCCCCTGTAAACGGAGGGAAGCCCAAATTCCAATCAGACTTAACGCTGCTCGGCTGTATAATGGGTTGATCTGATAATTCCTCCCATATAATGAAATCTGATAATAGTGGGAAAAAATACATCAGAGAGAATGGAATACATTAATGAACTTGTAAAAATACACTTAAGTCTTAACAGATTTAATAAACAGAGGAAGGATGGCTCAAACCCGGAGTCTTCATATGTGGTCAGCAGTTCTCGGGTTTAACAATGAAGCTGACTGAAAATACAGACTTTCTATTTACAATTGACTACATTCACCACACCTTTTTTCAGATGGCCAGGAAATGAAAAAAAAAAAAAAGGCATTTAAATATCAAAGTAAGCTTTGTAATATGTTTACATGTCTTGCCTTGTTCTGTTTCCCCTTCAAACTAAACTAATTCTCTGATACAAACTGTTTTCTCAGGGAAATGTGAGTCAGATAGAAATGTTTTCCTACACGAAAAACAGCGTTTCATTTACTGACTGGAAAGAATAGGAAACATTTGCTTTTAGACTTTTAAGATTTTTTTGAATTGAAAAACAAAGACAATTCCATTTCAAAACATTTTTCACACAAGTTCGACAGCTGGCACAAAAATCAACTGAATGTTTACACTAGAAAAATGTCACAGAAATGTCTATTAAAATCAGTACTTTTTCTGTATCATAATAAACTACTCTGATTGTCATTGTTCTCTACAAATAAATATTTTGCCCTAGCAGCTACAATTGTGACCAGAAGCTGTTCTCACACATCTACAAGTTGAGTAGTGCAGGATTGTTAGGGTTTTATTTACTTTGCTGTTGTCACAAATAAAAGAAAAAAAGAAAAAAACTTATGCAAACATTTCATGCTGAAGTGAATGGATTTCAACAGCTGCTGATTTGGTGACATCGAGAACCCCAGTGGAGATGTCCTGCTGAATTAACGTCTTGGAAATGTTAAAAAGAAACTTCAAACAGCCCTTGTTTAGCAGGCGGTCGAGGCTCGCTCTCGGTGGGGATCATGTGAAGACTAGCAGAGCAGTCACTCAGTCATGAATCAGACCTGTCAATAGTTGCCCATTTTCTCAACAGGTGTCTCAATCACACGTCATAATCCTTCCCCCATAGGCTTCTGTTTAACAGAAATGGCTCTCGCACAGGACGCTGCTTTTCCTTATATCAGACATACATTGACTTCTTACTTAGCAGCTCCCTCCTCCAGCCTCTGCTGAGCCTTGTGCTCGGTATAAACATGTCTCCCTCGCCTGCGTGAGCCAGCAGGGAAGGAACGAGGACTGTAACACGGGAGCGAGGAAGTTTTTAATCCTTTGTTATTGCTGCAGATAAGCACGGCAAACACCAAACCATCACTCGCTGTTTTGTCAGGTGATTATGAAGTGCTGCTATGCTGAGGTACCCTTCGTGAATCCCTGTGCAATAATGCACTTGGTACTCAGAAGAAGGCATCACCGACATAAAATATCTTATGCTAGCTAAAATTGTAGGGGAATGCTTCATAATAATTAAACAAAAAAATTTTTAACATTTAAATTAAAAACCCGGGAAGTCACTTTCAAGTAGATATTTTTAATAGAACTAACTTTCAATCGTTACTCTTTACAGTAATTTTTGTAATTAAATTAACTTTCTTAAGTTTTGAAATCCTCATTTCTTTTCTAGGACACATACATTCAGGCAACTACAGAAGTAAATCAAGTTCTATGGGTCCCAGATGTCAGAATCCTGAACAAATGCAAGTATTCACAGAAAATTTTAAATTACATGCAGTTTTTACCCTATTAAAAAGTGTTAATATCTATGCTTACCCCTATGCTCTTTGAGTCACTTCAGTATTAAGCAAAACAACAAAGAAATTTAAAGAAAATTTTCTTGGCTTTTCTATCAAAAAGCAGCAAACCAGTAAATATTCTACAACTCATCTTAAGCTTGCACAGATCATATAATTTCTAATATATCACCAAACTACTCTGGGCTTCCGATCAATACCTTTGTTTTCCAATTTTACCTATTCTATGTACAAAAAATTCTGATGAGCTAAAGCAATTTTCTGTATTTCTAGGCCAGTCTCTTCCTGTATCAATGGAAGAAGTGTGCTTGTAAAATAATGTGGGCTGGTTAGTAGCAGCATGCTTCACTTTTATAGTAACAGCTCCTGTAGAAACTACAGCTTCTACATGACTTGAAAATTAAACATAAAAGAAGATTTACAAAAAAATATATCAGCTTTATGTAATGTTTTGGGATCATAATCTCCCTTGTATCAGACGTTATTAAAATGTTCCATAAGGAAGGTAAACTCTCCAACTGTAAGACTGCATACAACTTAACAATTTTGAAATATCTTTGAAATGCATGTCAAATGAAGTTAGACAGTAAAACCGGTGTAGTTTTATCATTCCAGCTGTATGTCAAAATTTTTCCACGTTGTTGGATAACATGAAAGTGCAGCACCAATTTCTGTCACCTTCAATTCAAAAACTTTTGATATACTACCTCTGAGCACGGAGTTGTTTAAATACTATCTCTAACATCAGTAAACTGCATGTACCACCTGCACCATGACTTGAATTACTGAAACACAACACTACACAATTAAAGAGATCTTCTCAGATTTCAGCAGAAAAAACATCGTACTGGAGAAATTTATAGTGAAGGAAAATATTTAAAATGTATTTCAAATGTGAAATATAATTTATAATTATATAATATAATCAGATTGTGTATCTGATGTATATACTTCATACTGGATACACCACAGTGACAAGGTCTTTTAAGTATGTTGATAGAAACTTATAGTGTGGGCCAGGTCTTGAAAATGCTATGTAAGTGAGAGACTTTACATACAAGTTACTCCTGTGAATTAATTTTAACTACTCACATAAGTGCTTTGTAATAACATAGAATTTTTTGCAATTTCTGTCAAAATGAATATAAAATATATACATTACTTCTTATGTAGACAGACAGCATGTCAGTATATTCTTTTGTTTTGCTCCGGGGCAATTTGGAAGAACTCTGTTCCTAATCATAGTCATAATTTTATTATACTCAACATTGTATAAGTATTTTGACATAGGACTGGATTAATAAATTGGTCTCAACATCACTGCTCAGATGTATGCTGCTTCTTGCACATTTGTAGGAAAATTTGCATTTTTATGATATATTTTCTCTATAATTTTTGACACTACATAAGGATATTATGCAGGGAGTACGTCAGATGATTATTTAGAGAACACAAATACATTCTCTCTAAATGCAACCTTTAATGACTTTTACTTAGAAAACTTGCTGGGCACCGATTGATTGATTCTGAATGGGAGCCCAGCCTCATACAAACCACATTCATCAAAAGCATCCTAATCACACCACCATGTTAACATTTTGAACTTTACTTTCGGTACTTAAGGAATGGAATTCATGAAATAGTCAAATTTAGGGGGAAATGGACTCTTATTTTTCATATATAAAGACCTACTTTCAACACAGATAATGCATTCTTGCTGTATTCCCTGCTTTCTCCCAAGCAAAGAGGAAGAATTGATAAAAAGGGAGTAAACCCCTAATGTTGACATGTAACCATTGTAAAACGGAACTTGCAATGGGTAACCCACAATGACGCAAGTTCCACCTCATTCAGATGCAGACCATTTATTCCAGAAAAAATTATAATATTAAAGAATTGATATCAAAAGTAATGCAAAGGGTACAACAGCAAACGCTTAGGCACATGGTCAGAATGATATCAAGAAACTGGAAAGTGTTATTACCAGTAGAGATAACATGGATATACTAGAACTTGACCACGCTTAGCTCTAAGCTCCAAAATTTAAAAGGTATATTGACAGATCAGGTGTTTTCTGAAAAAAAAAATAAGGTGAAGATGTAAAATCTTCGCTGTATTTCAAGACTAATGAAGCTTAAGTTATTCTGCTTATGAGACAAGGTGTAGGTAACCTGACAGTGGACCTGCAACACTTAGGATGAGAGAGATTTGCAGGGAGATGTCTTAAGAGTATCAAAGACAAAACCGAGATCTTCTAAAAGGTAGAGGAAGATGAGATTAGAAGAAAGGTGCACAACTTCTCCCCAAAGTAGAGAAGAGTAAGAGTGATACTGAGATTTGTCTTTCTTCTGCCAGACAAGGAGTGGAATGGAAACTTCAGATGCACACTCTGAAACACTGTCTTTAGCAAGTTTCCAGAGCCAATGCACTGCACCAGTTACTCACAGTGTCCAATTCACAACCTGAAAAGACATTCTGATTTCTTTATATAAGAGAAACCAAAGCATGGCACCTGGTTATACCATTTTTAGCTAGCAACTTGCCTTGTTTACCTTCTGATTTCTGCTTCAAATGGAGAACATGACTGCAAATGCATAAGTTCATAACATGCAACCTAGAATCTTGTTCCATCTGATAAAGACCATCCCCCTCAAAACTGCACTCCTGCTCAAACCATCAGTCAAATACCAGTCTTTGATACTCTGGGCTGCTGCTCTCTCAGTTGTGAATGATTTGTGATCTGGAACAAGGCTTTAGGAGGGAGGTCTAGGAGGGAAGTAAGAGGCATTACTCAAAACAAGACACTGTTCTTCAAAATACAACCCAGCCACATATCTGTTCTCAGGACAAGGGGCATGAGTTCCTGTGATTTCAACAAGGAGCTTTTACTTTTCTATGCTTCCCACTACCTCTTTTTCTACAAACATGAACAAAATTTTCCCCTTCAGTCACTTTTGTCCAGCTGGAGGCAATGGGCACGCAAGTGCCAGCTACAATGTTTTGCAAAACAAAATAGAAAGAGCAAAAGGGAGTTCAAAATACAAATTACTCATTCTACTATAAAAATCATGAGACAGCTGGAAACTGCAGCTTTCATGTACCCTGGGCTTTAAAAAAATAACTACAGGAACATCAGTTCTTAACATGACTGTGTTCAGAGATGTAGTGGTTTATTCTCGGGCACTGAGGAAAGAGCCCAGCCAAAACAAAGATGGGATCCTAAACCCAGACGATGTAGCTGCATTTAGTATTTCACCTCAGATCAACCTCCATTCACACCAGCTGAACTTGCATTTTTGACTCTGTACCTAGCACAGACCAATCATCTGGTAATCTAATAGAACACCTCATATGTTCCTACATGAGTATGGAAATGTTTACAGGATCAGGACATTTGGTCAGAATTTCTTAATGAACTAGTGTTTTAAAAGCTGTGTGTGCTCTTTTTTATGAATACTGTAGCATAAAGCATCTCAAATCAGAAGTCCAGAATTAAAGGGTTTATTTGAAACGTAGCGTTTAATTTTTCTCACAAGGCCTTGATTTGTACTTTAGACTTTGGATCACAGTCTATATTATTTTTAAAGCCTAATTATTAACCTCTAACTTTATTAAAACTGTTCAGATGAGTGCTACTACATTGTTACACATGGCACTGTCCTTAGGCTGCTGAGGGAACACATTTCCTAAATAACTCAGCAAGCGATACCTTTGAAATAACTTCTAGCAGGCTGTTACATCAGACTGTTTCATATCTTCTCATGCTTTCTTTCATTAAAAAAAACTTTCAAACAAATAATATATTGTCTTTTTTTGAATTTTACACATCACTTTAAAAAGCTACTTTTTTATTTAATCAAAAGTCTCTAGTACCTTTTAATCACTTCACTTTTTTTGTCTAAAGTTGAAAGTTTATTGAAAAATAGCTGTTGACTCCTTACCACTTTTCTCACTGTCATGATCAGAAACTAGATGTTCCTTAAGATATTCCATAATTTTATCAAGTTCTATCCTTCCTGTTTTTTCAACTGGTTTCAGTACTGTTCTCTTCACTCCATTGTTTATTTTGTCACATTTCCCAAGTTTTACTATAACCCAGTGCTGTATGTTCATGAGATATGAAGCGCTCTTGGCATGTTATTCTAAAAGGCAGATCTTGTACACAGAAAATAATCTGCTTCTGAAGTTAACACTTAGCTTGCAACTCTTCCTTCCAGATGATATGAAGTATAACTATGACATTTTATTTGGTCATTGGCTTAATGCAAGTTATTTGGGGTTTTCACAGGTAAATAAAATCCTGCTGTTTACTCATGGCTTGCCAACACTGTTAGGATAGGAAGATGTATGTCTAAACATATTAAAACACAGATTCATAAGGCAGATGCAGTATGACCAGCATGACCTAAAAAGTGTATATATATAAGTGTATATATATCTTAAAGCAGTCATTGCTGTAGATGAAGAACTAAGACAAACTGCACTGAAAAGGAGTGTGTCGAGGAGTAAAGTGTGGACGTCCACTGCCACGCTGCTCCAATGACTCTTTGAGAAGCTGCTTTGCTTCTAAAACTTCAGTCATGAACTTCCCTTAAAAGTGAAAGTTACTTTCACCAAGCAGCTCCAGCCATATTAAAGCTATCAGCTTTTTTGATTTTCTTTTTCTTACTTCATTACAACTCTGTTAAAACATTTGTTATAGAGGAAAATTGAGAGTCCAAACAGTAAAGTTTCTTTAAAATCCTAAATACTGTTCTTTGCTGAATGTTGGTCTTGTATCACTTAACCTTCAAAAACACTTTGACCCGAAGAGTGAACAAAGCCATCAAAAATAGGAAGGATACAGCCAAAATCTTTATTTTTCAGGACATTATACATATTTCTTTTATTTCGATTAAAAGTTGCAGCAAAACAGAGTCTTTGAGAGAAGAGTACGAATTTTGACTCTTTCCATTTACATTTGTCTCAGGTGTTACCTTTTCTAAATGCAAAATAATTTATTTAAAACTACAAAATTCCCTTTTATATGAAAATATAATATATATTGTCCAAAACACAATTTCCTTACACTCTAGTAAACACAGACGGGGATGGCTAGAGGCTACAATCTTTAGGTTCTCCACTGGTGCATAAACTAAACAAAAAAGACAACCTTACTTGTTTCAGAAAGCTTTATTAGAATAGGAATCTTTGAAGACAAACACAAAAGATTCTAATATGTTTAGATTTTATAATGTAAACAACTAATTTAATGCATCACTAACAATATACAATACTCGCCATCTTGCAACATGAATGCAAGGAAGAAACTGATGTAATCTGTGAGATATTTCAAAATAATTAATTTGAGAATAAAAAAAGAACTTTTATTGTGTAAACTCTCCTTGTTTGCCTTTTTTAAAAGGATCAGAAAACTGTAGCACTTGAACCTTTGTTAAATGAAGGTAACAAGCAATCTTTTGAACTAGCCTCTAAATTAAGAACGTGTAATTGCCTGAGAAAGGGTATTTGATCAAAAGGGTTTTAAGTGTTACTTATCAGGAGAGTTCCAAAAAACTCAAGATCCAGTTTATTTAAATGAGAGCCAAGAAACTTTCAAATTATCTTAAAGTAGTTTGACATGTCTAAATTGCGTCTTTGCCAGCATGTCAGACTTCCTTGCTAGTATTTTCGTTCTGTAAGGGCAAATGGGATTTTAAGCACTTCTGGATCAAGCCAATGTTTGATGCCTCCTTTTATTTCCTTAACTCCCTCTTAAACCCACATGTTCTTGCTTAACTATTTTGCAGCTTATAAAATTATGGCAAACATTCCTTTACCCTTTTCTAATTCTATTATTTTCCTCACAAGCATGGACATACACATGATGATGAAAAAAAAAAGTTCTATACACTGAGTCTTTACTTTTTATTTAATTTGAAAGAATGATCCTGTTTTGTGGCATTGCAAAACCAAGCCCCACGTTCTGCAGTATTATCAGCACTGATGAACTGAGGCACCCTGGGAAGCCCAGCTCACAGGCACAAAGGTTCATGTATGCCCAGCTCCTCACTAAATGACTGACAGTGTGTTATTATACCATTTCACATAGATGACAATGGAGTATTGAATCAAACATGACAACATAAAAATCTCCTCAATTCATAACTTCATACAGCATGCTGTGCTAGAAAAAACTATCCCAACTACTCAAAACAATATTGAAGGAGGAAATATTTAGGAGACAGTCTGAAATAAGACTGACTTGCTGAACAACCCAATGTTTTGAAGAAATGTCTAAACAGGCGTTCTATGACCTCACAAACCATCTAAAATCTTCCCATTACTGTGATAAGCCTTGTAGCCAGTATCAGCAAAAGGTGTTACATTTATCTAAGCGGCTGAGGCATGGTGGGTACAGGGACTGCTCAGAGCTCCCCTGCTATCAGCACAAGAGACTCGAGGCTTTGGCACTTGTCTTACTTTATCTACAGCCAGCACAAGAGATTCAGCAACAGCAGCTGCCAAGATGTCCTTTATGAAACCACGCCATGCGACCAAGTTTTAAATATCCCGAAACAAATGTAAAGCTCTTTTACAGACAGCTGAAGAGCTGAATGCTGAGGAGAGAAAGATCTTGTTTTGTCTGCATGTTACACTTAGAAGAAATACACAAGGGAGGAAGACAAATACTTTCCCCAGGTACTGCTGGGGAACACAATGGCTCCATCTGAACATGTCCTACTACCTTAAATTGCCTTTGTAGTCTGAGCTGGCAGCGTCAGCTCCGGGTCCATGTGGCAACTTCCACCCATGAGGAGCACATGGCTGGAGGTTTGAACAATGCCGCCACCAGCTGGATACCTACCCGAGGCAGGGATGGGGCTGGCTCTAGAGCAAAGCAAGCATATTCCACCAGGAAACGGGTATACACTGGAAAGAGCAGTTTTGCTTTGGCCAAACCTGCTCCCAGACTCAGGACGGATATTTTGCATTTTAAACTGTAAATACCTTTAGAAACTAGAAGTTATCTGCTATAGTTTCTTTAGCTTTGTCCACTTGTGGTGAAAACTGAAGGGGAAGATTCACTTGATGGTCAATACTGGACTGAGAAAAATCATAGCTTAAGCCTCTTTAACTCCCAGGAGGATATGAATCCTTCTTTTCATTATTCATATCAAAGGGGTTAATATCAAATGAGAATTCCACCAAACTTTTCTGCTCATGTAGCTCTATTGAGCAAACTGTCCACTGAGTCAAAATACAGGATGGCTCTGTGGTTACCACTCTGTGTTCCTGGGGCTGCCCAGCTGTGCCTCTCTGTAGCATAAGAAGGGCTCCTAAAGAGGGTTCATGGTCCCGTGGGGACAGGCATAGAATAAAGCTTACATCTTCTGCATCTTGCGTGAGAGTGTGAACCCCTGAGATTATTGGTAAAATAGTTCATCATCTTTCCCATCGGTTTTGTAAATCTCAGCCATTTTCTTAGTTTCACTACAAATGCCCAAGTACAAAATTAATTATTTTTTTTGGCTAGAAGCATTTTTTTCTTTATTTTGGACCAATTTGAACTGGTGAGGTTTTTTGAGGGGATAAAGGATGAGAGAGGAGATTTCGGACTGTAAAATCAATTATTTGTACAGCCGTAAGGATCTGTGGAAAACTAGGTCTCACGGTCTCTCTAATGATGGGAAAGAGAAAGAATGAATATGAAGAAATATTGATAAAACTTAAAGTTTAACTTAAGAGTTCACTGCTTTGGTTTTGCTTGATACCTCCATTCTAGTGTTTATTATCTCAAGTCCTGGATCCTTGAGAGAGCGAATTACTTGGAATCAGTCTTACATTTAGCATATGTGAAGGATCTTGCTGGAATGAAGCATTAGTATTGGAACAAAGACAGTCTGTAAGGGCTACGAAATGGAGGACACAAGTACATACAGAGCTTCTGGGGATACAGAAACTCCTGCATCAAGTAAGGACATTGCACATTTGATGCTTTGAAGAGGCTGCTTGGTGACTCCTTCCTGTCTCAAACAGTGGGATGTTCTGACTCAATGATCGTAAAAATCCAGTGTGACTACAAAAAACCTGTACAGGTAATGAGTTTGGAAGCAGAGAGATGGACTTGGGTTTTATGTTAAATGAGCTATAGGAAAGAGTATAAACACCTTCCCTGGAGATGTCTGACAATTTCCATCAGGGCATCAGTAACAAGCATGCAAAAAAGTGAAGTGAACTCATTTTCTCAGGTAAACCATTAGTCATCAAGCCAAGGTAAGTCTTCAGCTCTTTCTTGATGGGGTATTTAAAAAAACCTCCAAGGAAGAAAGCATGGATGTCTAGAAACTGAGTTTAATCATAGTGCTTCTCAACATTGCTCCACAACTTTCTCATGCTCATACTTACAAAATTACCTGTTACTAATTACTAATTACTTATGATTCCTGACCTCATTTATTTCCCATTAGGTCTATTGTCAGAGCATTTATTATGAGATCCTGGCTTCTTGAAATGAATCCTTGAAATAGAGGGGTGTAGGATGTCAAATTCAGTTTCTACTTGCACTGTGTAGATCAAGGGGTTGTATGACGATAGTGCAAACCAAAAACTACGAAATTTCATTTGTGCTAGATGCATGCATAATGCCAGCCGTGTGATATTACTTCAAGAAAACGGGAAAAATTAGGTGGCAAACAGAATTTTGGCAAAAGCACACTTCTTCTGATGCCACATGTGCAAATCATTACTTTGTCTTGTAGAACGGTTAAGGAAATGTATTTTGAAATGCCAATTATATAATTAGAGTGTTAAGCAACTTCACTGAATGACAAGCGATTAAACAAAAAATTAACAGACATAGCATTACTTTGAGTAGTGTGTGGAAAATGCCACAGAACAACTCTAGCAAGCACTGGGTGGGCAACAAAGTTGAGTGTATATATTGCTAATGCCTTTCTTCGTCTAAAATGGAGGTGTCTACAAAGCAGGCAGCTGGGCTTTGACTGTTAGTTTTAGCTCATAACTTTGAAAGGTTTCACCAGTCCTAGAAATTAAAATGGACAAAGCTATTAAAATTAAAATGCTGCCTGTCAGGGGTTAAAATGAAAAATCTAGATCCTTGTCAATCCCAACTGCAAGACAAGCTACTTGGGGGTGGGTCTCCTTCCGCTTGAGTTTTGCCTCTATCTCTGTTACCAACTTTTGTCCAGTAGGTGTATGTCTATACATTTTTAGCTGTTGAGTAGGAGAAGAACTACCTCTGTTGTCTTTCCTGTGTTTTTCCCTGACAGGGAAAAATCTGTTAGATTTCTTGATAATACAAGTGGGCTGAATCTCCTGCTGAAGCGTGACAAGGCAGTAAACTGACATTTTTAGCTTTTCCAAACTTCTCCAATACCTCTTCCTTTTAAGCTTCTTCCCTTTCCTAACAGCGACAGCAGCAAGAAAATTCAAGATTTTTACATTCCACCATTGTCCAACTGAGCCTAAAGAAACAGCAAAACAACCAAACCAGAAACAGATTGCAAACTTAGGAGAGCGAACAGCTGGCCTGTGGTCCATGGAAGGTTGGCTCATTGTATGTTGTTAATGCTTTTCTTTCCACTTCCACATGTTACACTGCACTGAAAGTGTGCCTTAAGGTATTTTAATGCAAGTAACTACTAAGGGTGCACTTCCAAAACAGCTGAACTTCTGCAGGTCAGGGCTGCTACAGCCCTGCTCTTCCTCTCTCCATGTGCCATTCCTGACCTCCTATTTGGGCCAGGTCATGCTACTGCAGAGTGAACAGCTTTAAGGGTACTAAAGAAGACAAACATTTCTACAAGAAATTAACTTCTCTGTACAGATAATTTTTGCCTCATTCTCTTTAAATGACATTTTACAAGGTGGGTAAGCTGAGCCAACAGCTTGCTGCTGTGGAAAGGGGTGGCTCCCTCTCCTCTCCTCTTGGGTTGGCAGTTCTGCATCTCCCTTGTTTCAGCACTGGTATTTGTCTAAGCCCCAGAGGATCGGTTCAACTCACTAAGCTGGCTAAAATCTTGTTTACACCTAGCTCAGCAGTTTAGGAAGCAGCCAGGACTGGAGATGAAGTAAACGGGAAAGAACAGCCAAGGTAGAGTGTCTCACCTCGAAGATACTCAAAAGCTGCCTCGACACGGCCTGGGCAGCCTGTTCCATGGTCTTGCTTGAGCAGGGGCCTTGGACCAGGTGACTTCCATAGGTCCCTTCCCACCTCAACCATTGTGTGATCCTGTGAACCTCACCACTCTTGTGAAACCTCACCAATAGCAGTCATGAGGCTATTTCACCTTTCTTCTCTTTTTCCAAAAGAGGAAGACAGTCCCAAAAACATACATGGTCTTTGTCATTAGTTACGTGTTGCATGCCAAGCATGTAAGATAGGCAGAGACTGCAACAGTAGCATTTCATATCCTGCTGACATTGCTGTGTAAACAAACATGCATACACAGAGCACTGAAAAACCCTATTATGCATCTTCAGCAAGAAGCAGTCACACTGGGAATCTGCTCAGGAAGCCCTGAACTAGAGGACTGAAAGAGTCTGGCAAGGAGATGGCCATTCCTTGGTTTGCATTTTTTTCCCAGTCAGCAGTTAATTAGTAACTCACTTTTTGAAAATTAAAGATTACACTTCCTGGACAAATACAAGCATTTGATCTTGGGCTCATCAAGGAAAACTTTTAGCAGCTGCCAGGGAAAAGCAAATGTTCTGTCACGTACATCCAGACTGACATAATGCAAAACAGAAGATGAAGAATACAGAGAGAATGTACCAATACTTCCACACACAGTCGTGGGGAGTAGAACAGATGAGGAAAAATATCAAATAGCAGACAACAATCCAGTGAGCTTAACTAAAACCTGATGGGATGACTCCTTACTGCAGCCTCAACCTAAGACACAGAACAGAAGAGTGAAGCGTGGTGCTATATACCAAAAGTGGTTTGAATTTCTGTCCTACATGAACCGGCTCTTTTGGAGCACTGGGCACTCAGCCGTGGTCATGCTTCACCCACCCCTGAGGGTTACAGAGTCAAGAAGAGGGCAGCAGCCAGTGAGACCACCCTTGCAGGAGAAGGAGCCCTAGTTTTGTGAGGTGTTTTCATAAGAGCAGGTAGAAGTCCTGATGCTGAAGGGGCTGTAATGGAATTGCCAAACTTTGGGAAAACTGCTAGAAAATTTTTACTTATTAAAACTAAAGTTTTATCATTTTATTGAAGAAGCCACCCTGAAGAAATGATAACTGCATTTACAATAAATAAAGTAGAAATGAGCTGACAAGTGAAGCATATAACATCACCTGAGGAAAAATAAAAAAGACAAAAAAGGATACATGTATTTTTTAAAGAAAACCTTGATATTTTTTCACTTTTTGACCATGTCCAAGACATAAAAAGCCACTGTGAATTACATCTCAACATCTAGAAAATCCTAATTTCTCCTTAGAAAAAAAAAAATTAATTGGGAATTAATGTAGTATCCAGTAAATCATGTGGTTTTCTGAACTGGAAAGGTATCTTAACAAAAAACACAACCCCATTTATCTTTTCTGGTTACAGCACTGGACAAATTCTTATCCTCTGCATACTCACTGCCTACATCTTTAGTTATCTTGGCTTTTGTAAATTCCCTAGATGCTGCCTCCTGAGCGTGCTCCACGAGCAATTCTCACAGAGATGTGGAGCTTCATATGTGTTATGCATTTGCCATTACAATGTGAAGTTCTTCTCAAACCTTAATGCTTCAAGCACCTTCCCTTGAGCCCGTCACTCATCTCTTTTGTTCCTTGAGAACTATTCCCACCCTTCCTGTATCCAAATGCCATCAGGAGCTGCTCACATCTGGGCACCCCCACTGTCTGTTAGCCCAGAAATGCCTGTTTGCAGGCCAGCAATGATGCTTTTCTACAGACCACATTTCAGTTTGCTCACCACCGCTCTCTGCCAAGCTTTCCATCAGTGATTTCTGAAACTGCTGAGCGTGGCATCTTCCCTTCAGTACATCCCCTCCCTGCTGGGCTCTCTGATCAAGTCTATCTTATCAGTAGCTCTTCCACTTCTACAATTTCTGCTCCTGCTCCTTCTCTTTCCAGCTATTTTTATACTTGAAAATGAAAGTGTTATTACTGGTAGATTATATACAACATTAAAAATTATCTTTCCTGCAAAATAAAAGTATGCTCTGCATTGCAAAGTGCAGAAGAGTTCTAAAAATACAGACTAATATACAACACAAATATAATGGATAACATTAAGAAAGCAAGGAATAAAAATATAGGCATAAAAGGTTCATTGATATCACTTTAACAGCACAATTAGGTGAAGTAAACAGCTGAAGTTGTAATAAACAAATGGACAATATTGCCAGCTCCAAAAAACATGCATATGCTAAAACCTCCAAAATCATCAAAAAGTATTAAAGCAACGAGACTTTAAGAAAATGCACAGCTCTTTGATCTGTCTCCTGAAATTCAAGTAGAGAACTGGTCATTCTTCAATGAACATTAAGTTACTTGGAGTACTCCATGGCAAGCATTCAAAACCTCAAAATGGGCCCAAGCTGTTCTTTCTCATCACCAGCACTGACTTTTAAATAATTTTATTTTAAAATGAATGTTCATACTTTCAATTTGCCTGCTGTTCAGCAAGCCTTAAGAATGCACCCAAGATGTTTTTTTCTTTCACAGCTATGACAACCACAGGAGTGTGATACCCCAAAAGCAGATACAGTCACTCAGAGCTGTAACATCCAGAAAAATAATTATTATAAAGCCATTAAAAATGGTAACATTGCAAGTTTCTAAAATACACATGCACACATGGAAGCTGAGTTTGACATTGCCTTGTTCAAGGCACAGCAGAAGTTTGTCCCTTCTTAGATTCAAACTATGTCACAGGCTGTCTTGTTTGACACAGGCCATCGAATACAACCTAGCTACCATCACAGTGAATCCAGTGATATTTGTTGAGTGAAGTGCATCTATAACAAATTTAAGGTATTGACCAGAGTTCTCTGGGGAAAACATAAATCACTATTTCCTTCAATTTCCTTCATTACATCTTCTAACTTACAGTTCTTAGTGTGCCTGCACTCAATAATTGAAAGAATTCTTCATGTGTCGCAGTTCACTAAAACTGGAAGATATTCACTGTTTCAGTAACAAGAAATTCAGATTTCAGTACTCTGATATGTAGCAGTGTAGAAGATGTCTTTTTTTGGTGGGGTTTTTGATCACCTCTCCTGCTTAGCTCTAACTTTCTCTATCCCGCTTCTGTGGCCTTTAGACATTCACTGCCCCATTTCCCTGCACCTTCTTAGTTTTCTGCTTCATTCCAACTATTTTTACTTATATAGCCTCATATCTATGAATTTTTCCCTTTTCTGTCTCCTGTTTTTCATATCTTGAATTTTCTCAGTGACACAAATAAAAATCTACCTGGACTTCCTTTTTGTTACATTAAGTCACCCACTTTCAGTTAATTCCCCAGCTTTACACTATATGCCTAAAGTCCATCATAAGCCCTGAGGATAGGTTGTCTCCAGTCCCACAGCAAGGCTAAAAATACCAGGCTTCACTACCATTAAGGAAAAACTCAGGTTTGATTGAGAAAATCCATAGAAAGTGGTGACCATTTTAACTAACAGCTACTTGTAACTAAATTTTACTGAAAAAACCCTTCAAAGAATAGTTGCCATTAAGGAAAGAGAAATTGAGAGTTATAGTCAGATAATGGGGAACAGAAAAAATAAAAAGAAATCATTCAGGAAAAAAAAAATTATGAACCCAAATAAATTTTTATAAAAGAGGTTGGCATAATTGAATGCAAAACCCAACAAAATATGTGGCAGGATAGACTGCAGCGGTGCTTTAGGAATGTTTCCCATTTTTTCTTTTTGTCAAAAGAAAAATGAAAGATCAGCAATTGCTTTCACAACACCTCTTCATGACCAAATGAGACATGCCTTGTCAATCAGGCATTTGAAATACACACTAATTAGTGTACCAGTATGATATGTTTACGCTAATCTGAAATTGCTCAGATGAAGTATGTGGGGAAAATATCTGAACTCATTAAAATCACAAGCTAAACCAATCTAAAGAATGAAAACTCCCTACAGAGTACAGGAAAAGAGCAAGAGACTTGAAAAACTGCAGTGTCAAGCCTTGACATATTTGAAAAAGCCAGATAATGTACTTATGTAGGATTGTAACCACTTTGGTATCTGCTGGGTAACAAATCCCCCACCGCATATGAGTAGGGAGACACATTACAAAAGACAAGTGCAATCTAAAAGGTATTCTATAGTGCTGGAGATGCCATTGGCAACATATTTTTCTTTTTTTCTTTTCCTTTTAATTTCTATTTCTTTTTTTTTTTTGATCAAGGTACATGATCAGCTGCCATGTACCACAGTACTGTGGTTCTTCTGCCACAATATAGTGACAAATCTGTATATAGCTGTTTTATTAGATACTCTAACACAACACTTTTCACCCCTTTTCCCCCAAAATATTCCAGTTTCATTCCTAAAGTGTTCCATAAAAAACTCTCTAGAAATTATAGAATCAATATTTTAGAACGAAAGTGAGAAAAATTATCTTCATAAGCACAGAAGCCGACAGTTCCTGAAGTCAAACTACGCCAGCCCTCACTGCTGAGGCAGAAATCACCATTCCCTCACTGAAATCACAGGCTTCCAGGTGACCTGCCCATCCTAATAGCCATAAAATACTACAGACATTATTTAAAAGTAACAGATTACGAAAGTTAAAGAAGAATTCCTAAAATTCAAGTTTTACAGTATACAGTAATCTTACACTTATTTGACACTTTAAAATGTAATTAACAAAGGTGCAACATTTCTGTTTCCTATTTTTAAAAGAGTTATAACTATCAAATCAACCTACCGCAAATAAAATTGTAGGAAACAAGGAAAAACATACCAATCACACAGGAACGACAGAGAAAAGAGGAATTTTCTTTTCGTTAGTCCATTAACAGCTCTAATTTTGACATTAATTTATTAATTCCTATGCCTGACAAACACTTGACTTGCTAATGATTCATTTTTCTCTATTTATTCAGGTGATGGAAAATGATACACTAATCTAGTCCTGCTAACCCCTTATCAAACACAACCAGTCAATAGCTTCCCTCTTCCCCAGAAAATGAAATTCTTTTAACAGTTAGGAAAGGCATGAGCAGAAATTTGTGCATCCTGTCCAGTGAGCGGATCTATTTTGTGACTCCCTGGTTGGCATTTGGCTTTCAGATGGTTATTTTCTTTTGCTCTCAGATGAGATGAAATCTTTGCACAAGTGATGTGGGTTCAGTAACACAACCACCCCATCATGCAATAACAAAACATTTTTCTTTCCTTTTTAAGAACCCTGTGGAAAATTATGTAACTAAAACCAATTATGAACATTTTTTAAACTTCAAATTGAAACAAGATGAGGAAATTCCAGCTACATAATGGCCCAAGTAATTTTAATTCTACGTATTTGTGAATGTGCTATGATATAGTCTTTATCTATGTGATTTTCCGCACATTTTTTTTCTTCTCAGAAGAATATCCTGTTTAGAGCACTGAATGGGTACATTTGGGATCAAACTAATGCTGCACATAATCTGGAATTTCCTAATTTCTAGGTGCTTGACTTTACAGGCTCAATACAACTTTTTCTTTTAGAGGTCTTAAACATATAATTATTCAGATGGCTTAAACGTGCTTTTTGCTTACAGAGTCTTTTTTCTGTTTACATATCATACTCTAGCCTAAATAAATGCTAAGACAAAGGCCAAGCTGGCTGGTAGCCCAGAATGTAGTTGTTACCAAATTGACAGGGACCACCTTAAATTCATTGAAATGTCTAAATATCGTACTTGTGTTATAACTATATTTTAAAAGCCTATCTTTACTGAAAGAAAAATGGAGCAGCTTTAGAGCAGCATAAACAAGTTGCTGGATGAAATGAGAATTGAATGTCAAAGTATGGTCTGACTTACCACAGCTCTCCATTACTGTAAAACACCAAACACTTAAGGGCAGGAAGTATCCTCATGTTACCATGTAAATAACTAATGGGCTTAGTTTATGTTAACAACTAACTTAGGAACTTTCAATAAAAAACCCACCAAACAAAAACATGGCTAAGAGTGTCTGAAACTTTTCCCCAAAAGTAACTAATTCTGCTAATTCTTAAGGCGACTTTCCTTTTTTTTCTTAGAGAATCTTGCATAGAGTCTGATAAAATGTACAGCAAATGTGAGCACAGTACCATTTAAAGATGACCTGCAAAGGCAAGTAAACACGGTAATTTTTTTCTAATATACTGAAGATATGAAAGGTGCAAGGTTTGGTTTAATGTTTTCTTTTACTTGTTTCCTTTTTGCTTTTAAAACTTTCAGAGTATCAAAGTCTTGTCTTGCTTTTATACATACGAGCGTTGGAGGACAAGACAACACGAGTGGAAGTCCCCCTCAGTTCCCCTCTGAAGATACAGGGTGATAAATTATTAACATTGACCCTTTTTTTTTCCTTCTGGCTTTTTGCCAGAAGCTTAAATTAAATGTTTTAGCAACAGCCAAACAAAATGGGAGTTTTACACTGATTAAAAATGCCTTTCCCCTCTCAAATGCCAGTTTCTTGAGACAGATGATGACTGGAGATGATGGCTTCATCTCTCTGCTTTTCCAACTACTCAGAATCTTCTAACAAAAATAGGATAGACAAGACCTGATACACACATAAAAGCAAATAAAACCTTTGCAGAAACCTTATATCTGACTTCAAAATCAAAGCAAGCTCTTCAGGCTTTCCTAATATGTCTTAAAAATATGTAAAAGGCAATATAGTTTCGTCTCCTTTTCATGTCACTCTTTAGATCTAATCAGGATTTTAGTAGGGCAAGAGAGGCAAATCCCTGTGACAAGAACATGCCATATGAAAAGCACAAGATGTGTCGAAATTTTAAACTTACTAATGCTGACATTCTGGCCTTCCCAGATATTAATAAAATTACAAGAGTGTGGGGTGAAGGTATTATACCTGGTCATGGCTGGCTTCAATGGAGCTTCCGATACCTTGGAAAGTCATCTGCACAGGAGACAGTGTCAAACAGGTCATACACTCTTTGCCATTTTGTCTATCACTGTAGTGTACCTATAACAGAATAACATACGTAATCTGCTAAACACCAGGTTTGCACAAGGGAGTCATGCTAAAATACTGCCCCTTTTCAACAAGCTTGTAAGAAGAATTCCAGACATTTACACTGAATTCATCTTTAATAATAAAAAAGGAGTGTGTAAAATAGTCTAGATAGTCACATGCTGAACTGGGGCCAAATTTGCCATGATATGCCTGTTGCATAATTTTTGAAGTGCTGAGTTCTTCAGACTCTGACAACTTTCAAACTGATTTCAAGATGTTGTATCTATATAAGAATCTAGTTTCAAGTTAAAGTTTCCAACCTACATGTCATTTTTAACAGCATATTGTAGCTTAGTTATAAAACACCCAAGTAAATCATTACAACCTCCAAAAACTTGCCAATAATAGTTTAAATTTTTTGATTATAATTTCATTTCTAGTAAAATCCACTAACTCTTTTGACACTACTATTATGGTACATATCTCAATTAAATCAAAATGACAGATAAAATGGAGAATTGACATTCTTCTTGAGATGTCTAGACTATCCTTTTCTAAGAGTAACTCATTCCCTACAGGCATCAAGATGTGCATGCTGAACCTGAACTTGCATGAAATACAGAGGAAGATAGTGCTTCTACTTGAATTATTCTCTTTGTCTTCAGGTTCCCTTCAGATGGTTTTTAAATCCCCTGAAGAAAGGATGGATTTTAACATGATGAAACAAAACGAAATTAAATGTTGCTAGCATTTCATTATTAAGAACAGGTTGCCACTCATGGTGAATCGTTGAAATATTGCAGTTCTCTGCATAGCTCCTGACTTCTAGACAGGCAGATCAAGCACTTTGTTCCACAGGAGAGGTGGAATTTAGTTTATGGTGGTAATTTACATCGACTATGTGACCCCTGTCAGAATTGGAAAAAGAGATCAGCTCTGCTGGAGACAGACCTTTTATGTTAGTATCTATTTACAGCTGTAGAGCTCTCAGGCAGAAGGTACATGGTAAAGCCTCATCCTGACTTTCAGGCTACAAAATAAATCTTGCTCTTTCTGAAGACAACTAGGAACCACATTAGGTTTATTCCTGTGGAAACGGTTTAGTGACACTATGACAGTTGTAAACCGCGTATTAAATCCCTTGTGCCTAATTCTTCTCTGCCACAGGTGCAAATTTGGAATACCTCAACTGAAGTAAAACCAATGCAAAACTGGCTGAGTGAGAGGAAAACCAAGTTGGTGCTATGTTTCAGAATTATTTTACTGACAACACACCAAAACAGTTTTGCCGTGGCCAAAAGTAAGACACAGAATGCAAAAGTCTTGTACTGTGTATAGAAACACTGACTTCATTCAGCCCTTCTTAAAGCTTTCTGGATTATTCCTGTCTCTCTTCCTCTCAGCCCCCACAGTATGTGCCTACTAAATTGCCTGTGGCTCTCTGCCAGAAAAGCCATACTACTTACTTAGAAACCACAAGAGGCCCCTTCACATATACAATGGTTTAACTTTGATTAATTGAAAGAGGTATGAAGGTATGAAATTTGGCTGGCAAATATAAACTGAAGTCCTTTAAATGTCAGGGACTACTGTTATGACAAAGGCTTATCAAGCTTCCTGAACTAGTTGCAAAGCAGATACTCTGCTGAGTATGTGTTGTGGGAATGCAGTGTGAGAAATGGGGCAGCAAAGATCAAGAGGATGACTCTGTACTGCAAATATGACGTTGCAAAAGGGGCAAAATCTGGTGACCAAGAAAAGCACATAGGTAGAAATGGGAAAGTGGCACTTTCTGAACTGTACAGCATGTTTGTAGGCTTAGTTTTAGTCAGAATAATATGAGTATACAATTCACTAGTGTCCACTGGAATAAAGAATGACTAACAAGCTGAAAGAACAGGAGACATCCAGAGGAAAAACTACTAGTATTTCATGACACTACTATCAGCAATAGCAGGTTTCACTCACATCCCCTTTAGAGTCCCACACTGAAAGTGCAATATATTCACAATTTTGCTATCTTTCTAGGCTTAACTTTCCCAAAGGGATTTCATTATGCACTTTTGGCCTCATCTTAATGCATCAAGGCCATTATTTTGTAATTTCTCAGACAACAGTTCTCTAATTATCTCTTGCTCTGTTGAAGCTCCTCAGTTGAACCAAAATAAACACTTTCTATATTAATGATACGAATAGTGATATAAAAGACAAAAGACTGGACTTTGAATAGGAACAAATAAAACTTTGTCCTTTCATCAAATCTCTCTAGTGTACAGATTTGTGCAGTCAGAAGAAACATTCAGACTTCTACATTTGGCATGCGTATTTGCAATTTCCCAGTAATCCTGTTTTGTTATTTATCAGCCCAGTTGCTGCATTCTCAAACTACATTATTCCTTTCCCCTTCAAGTTTGATCTACGAGCCACAATTTGGGGCTTTTTTATTTACCTATTTGAGCGGAATGTGCAAAATTGGCACTCAGAAAAAAAAAATAGTAGTCAAATAATTATCAAATAGCCCAAATAGCAGCAGATACTTCTCAGCAGCATGTTGGAAATATTTCAGTTTATATGTCCATGCTATTATTACTAAGTGTGGGAAGAATTTGAATGTCTATAAAACTCTTTCAAGAATATCATATCCTTTAAGGCACGGGAACATAAGAGCACAGCAAATACCTGAGTCAATATCTGCGATCAAGGAGTGATGACTGAAGGCTGGCCAAGTGCTCTGATGGTGATTACAAAGCCATTATTGAGATTCATGACGACAAAAATAATACTTATTGAAGTTCCTCTGTGCCTTAAAGAGTCAGGAGTGCTTAACTACAGCCCATTTCACCATGCTTCTGTTAGGCAAGCAAGGACACTTTGTGGACAGACATTAAATGACTCATCCAAATTCACTTGGCACTGGCTGGGCTGACTGGCTGTGCTGGGGCTGTAACCCATCATTGAGGCCTCTGGCCTAACCACAATTGGTCATTTTCTCTTTCCATATGTTATGGAGGTATAAACAAGAGTTATGAACATAATTACTCTCTATGTCCAGCACCTAATTTCCTGGCTTCACTTTTTATAATAAAGGGACACTCACAGATTAGCTCAGTGCATTTAAGGATTAAACAGCAATGAAATTTCGCTCATTAAAATTCAGAATGTTTTATTTAGATAACATATAAGCAGAGGTTTGATGGAAAAGAATTAGGATCTGGTTAGAAAACAATGGCCAGCATATAGATGTCTCTAGCAAGAGTTGTGCAAGTTTCTGAGTAAAATGCAAGACTCCAGCCTCAAACTATTATGAGTGATTTACATGTAATTCTCTTCCAAGGTTTGTCTACACAGCACAAAGCGGTGTCACCACAAGATCCTGGCAATAACTCTAAATGAGACTGCTCATTTATTGGGAAAAGCACACAGCACTGCCAGTTTTTCTCCTGGGTAACTACATATACCTGAGACAAATCATCTCTAGCCAGCTCAAGAATCCCAAACACAGGACTCCATGGTGCTCTGCGGGCAGGGCAGAAAACCTTGGTGCGTGAAACACAAAGGGCATCCTGGACAGCAAAATACAGAAAATAATTCTAGAAGTATATTTTCTCACAATGCCCCAGATTTACTCACACATGTGTGCTTTCAAGTTCCACATTCACATGACATGCAAGTGCATATTCTTTTTACAGGTTGCTTCAGTCAGGAACAAGCAGCATGGTGTGAGTATGTATGGATGGGTACCATTCGCTGGAGTGTGTATACAGAAAAGTATCTGAAGGTCTGAAACCACTTGACAACTTATGCTGAAATCTGGCCCCTTTTTTAAGAAATTTTTTAGTATTTTAAATTACTGAAGAGATGCAAATATTTTGATGGGCATTTATAGCTACACAGCAAGGAAGATATAAGATGAATGTTTACAATGTTACAACTGAATGGGGAATGGCATAGCCAGAATTCTTAACTTTATACGTTATTTTATACAGGAGAAAGTAGACTACAATGCATAAAACTGCATAGGAAAATACATTTTAGGGTACTGCTATCATAATGCTGCTTCACAAGCAGAAGATTTCCCATTTCTCTCATATTTAGATAAAGACATCTCTTCAATCTACCTTTACAATAATACCCCTCTCTACTTGCAAGTGTTCTGATGGAAACTGCAAAAAATATTTCAGGATTTATCTTGCAATGAGCTGCTTTAAAAAACTGGATCAATATGCAATTTCAGATAACGGCCATAGTTACACTGCAGAAATTATTCTGTAAATACAGTGCTCCTAACTTCAAGAACAGCTGAGTCTGCTGGCCTTCAGCTTGCATGTCTGAATTTGAACATCTATCCTTTCGCATGAACAAAGACTGTAGTTTACTGAGTCACAGCTGAGAAGGGTGAGAGACCTGTTGTACTACTACTTAATCATTAAGCTTGACTATATACCAAACTACCGTTAGAAACTAGTTAACTGCACTAACAAGAGTCTGAGGGGAGCAAAAATAAAGGCTACTTTTTCACACAGTGCTGCTTAGATGTTCACAGTTTGAAACACAGCTTCTGTCAGGACAAACACTTTCTGTCTTGAACATTTGGTAATTAAAAAAAAAAAAAACAATACAAATTACCAAAAGAAAGAAATCATCTGTGACACTGGAGTTCAAGTTTCCAAACTGAAAACTACTTTGAGTCAAAGCATCAGCAGGAGTCTTAGAATGCTAGACAGAAATAAACTAGGTAATAAAATTCCATTATGTTCAGCAATGCACAAATCTTCTGGATTGACAAGCCTGGACTATTTTGTTAGAACAAAGGATGGTATTCCTTTAAATCTGCCCCTTAAAGGGAGAGCACCCAATTTAGTCCTGAGTTTACAGAATAGTTTCCAAGATTTTACATGGGCTGCTTTGGATTTACAGCAACAAGAAAACCAGAATAGGCTCAGAAATCAGATGTTAAAATAGTAATTTTGATTTGGACAAGAGTCTCATGAAACCGTTTACTTCCTTTAGCATCCTGGTGAAAAGCTGTCTTTTCCATATGGATCTTTTATCTTCCACTTTATGTTGTTCATCCACAGTTAGTCATGTCAACTATTAAAGAAAAAATGAAACAAACCTGTTTGAGCTCCAAGTCTGTTTCATGCTTATTTATTGGTGAATAAATACTTCTGGCACAAAAATAAATTTAATATACTTGCTCATTTGAAAAATTTTCTCAAAGCCAGTTTTAGGAGCTTTCACCGTATAGTATTCTAGTACTTAAAAGCATGAATCCTTGTATTACGTATTATCCATAGAACTTTCCTAACAAATATTAGATCAGTTTCTTCAGACACAGAGCAGTATAAGAGAGATTCCAAATACAACTTTTCATTCTTACTACCTGTTTTACAATTCCTTTTTTTTTTTTTTTTTTTTGTGACAGTAGAACAAGGAAATAGCAAAAACATTTTTTTAAAAATTGAGGAAAAAATCCCATTGTCTAAACAAATCTTTTACAAAAAGTTGAAAAACAGACACAAAACCCAAGTCCAAGTTGAAAAAATAATTATCCCAGATGAAATAATAAGATATACAATAAAAAAAAACCACTTTAAAAAAATCAGAAAAAAGCATTGAATCAAACTGTTTCCTGCAATGCTGGAGTTCCTTGATGTAGTGCGATTACTAAATATAGTATTTTACTAATCTCAGCAGGGCGCTGGCTAACTGCATGCCCGTCAGATGTTTTTAACGGCCACCCCCTGTGGAACAAATCTAAGGAGCGCATGAAAAACACCCACATTTTAAAAAGCCCCCTTGCTAGATCATTAAGGAAAGATAAAGGCCTGTACATTGGGATGTGATATATAACACAATCATTGTGCCAAGAAAACACATGTTTGATTAGCGCGCCTCAGGTTCATTAATCGCCGTGTCTGCTTCACAGCAGTGGGTACAGTTTCCACTGTAGCTACTGCACCGAGAGGTAAAGACACTTGGTAGCTTAAAGACTGACAGTTCAGCAGTAAATCTTGAGCTATTCCAACATGCCTCTCTCACACAGTTTGAATAGCAGCTGTATCATAGCCCTAAATCTTCATTAAAATACAGTCCTAGGGTTTAGACTACGAAACAAACCATTACTGCACCGTAAATAGGCAACAACAAGCAGACTAAAGGCATTGTCACAGGTTACTGCAGCAGTATTTCATGCTCCTGATTACAGTAAGGCAGACACTTGACAGCTACAAAAAACCAGCAAAGTACAAATAATACTGAAAAAAATTATCTGATACAGTTTCCAAAGAGAATATATAAAATATCTGCTAAATGCAAAGCAAGTCTGAGACGAAGAAGCTTGTACAGGGTTGTTTGTTTTTTTTTCCTGCTATTTAGATATCCTCTGAATTCAGAGCTCCTGTTTCAGTGATTCATGAGAACTGGAAGGTCCGGCCATATATTATGCTCAGTCAAGCAAGGGAGACACAGCTCTGTCCGACCTCTGGATGTGATGTTTGGTTTCACGAAAGCAAAAATCAGCTGCCATCATAGCATAGAGGATAATCAGTGCACTAAGGTGCTTAGTGCTCACCTTCCATCTGTTAAATCTTAACCCAGGTATGTATTTATAAAGACAGTGTCCCTGTGCAGCACACACAAAGTGAGCAAGTACGTTTACAATGGCTGGCACTGAGAGGTGCAAAGAGACCCGCTTATCTGATAGGAAAGCTGAAATCAGGAGATGGGACTTTCTACCAAAAAAAAAAAATCACACTTACATGGAAAACTACCTGCCTACCCTGTTCACTTCCTCTATTCTATAAATAAGATATGTATTTTTTTTGTCGGCGTAGGAGAGAGTAGCTTAACTACAGTGAGTTTAAACACTGACTACAACCCTCCCCCCAAATGAATAATAAAAATGTGATAAAAAATTAATAATTTAATTACTCAGAAATTAACACAATGCCAAGCCCTGCAAAATAATGTAAGTGATAGCTGACACGGTTTTTGCAGAAACAACTTGTCTGCCATACACCTACATAACAGGTAAATACTGTGTTTCCAGAGAGAGGAGTTTTAATTAATTTTATAATTCACAGTCAAAGGAAACATGACCTAAAAAGTAGGAGGGAGGTGAGAGGGTATGTTGTGCTAATAACATGCCCAGAGGATGAGCATGGTATGGAGCATTAGTGGAGGAGCCTGTGTCTTGGGTATCAACCTGAACAACTGACAACATGAGAGAGGAACTTGGTTAGTTTGGAAAGAGAAAATTGCTTGAGTTTAAAATAACTTTCTAGCAACAGCATGAATGGAAATATGTTCTCAGGAACACTCTTTTTCAGGAGGAAAGTTGTCACTGAAGTGAAGAGCGAAGCAAACATTAATGATTCTCTGTTTACAAACCACGTGTGAAAGTCCCAAACGCTGCGTTAATGAAGGGAGAACAGGATCACTGTGAAACTGTGAATAGAAAATCAGCTGCCTGAATTGGCTAAGAAATCTGATGCTGGTACAGACACTGATGTTGTGCACTAACCTAGAAATAGGGCAGTATGCATAAAGAACCACCCTTCTTTAATTAAAACAAGAAACAACCATTTCACTTCTGAAAATTACCCTGCTTCGCTGTGCTTTCAGTTTTGAATGAGACTGAAGGAGATGATAGCCAAATAAACCTTCTCTGAAAGCCTCAGCTACAGTCAGAGAGGGGAATAAACTCTAACTTGTCTCTTTTCTCCTTCTTCACCTTTTCTTGTTGCTTCTCTTTTTAAGGGTTTTTTCTTGAGAGCTGAATTCCCTTACTATAATTAAAACTAAACCCCAGTCTGCTATGAATTCACCACTGCACCTTCACATTTTTGCCAACTGAAACTTCCAGTCTTTCAAAGTTTGGGCTCTATTCCAAGCCAAGGTCTGTAGCTAAGTTATCAAGTCACATTAGGATTTACTGAGAAAGATTTTGGCAGAGAATGCAGTCCGGTGTGTTTAGTGCTGGCTGCAGTATTTTGAGCGATCCTGATAGCTTTTAAACTTTCTCATACATAAATCCTCTAAATTCTAAAATTGGCTATCAAAATATAACTCACATTTTTTCCACAGACTAAGTTACATGCAGGGATATGTGGGAGGATTTCAAATTATTATTCACAAGATGCCAAGCAGACAAGCTAAAATGTTACCAAGGTGACATCCACACCACACCTGAGGACCCACACACTACCAGTAGCCAGTTATTCTCTGTTTACCTTCTTTCCTTTTAGAAATTGAAACAAAAGAGAGGCACCTGGCTGTTTCTGGAGACAAGAAGAGCAAAACTTCAGCAGTGCTTGAATAAAGGGCTTGAAAGAGGGAGAGAGGCAATGATGGCCAGAATAGAAGAAAGCTAGTTTAGATAGAATTCTGGCCAGAAGCCAGGAAGCTGGAGACCTTGTGCTAGATTTGCATTTGTTTTCCTAATTCTGCATACTCATGAGTTAATTTAGAAACACTCTTGCTGCAGCAAATACTACCTCCTGCAGTATGCTCTGTGAACAAATATGCTATGTTTCCATATTGCATACTTTTCCTTATGGAAACTCGTATGAGAATGATTCTTATGGTTATTCTTTTGCAGAATGCTACCACCATTTTTACTTCCTTTAACTCAGAAATAGGATAATATGAACTAGATGGTCTGTAGTCCATGGAATCATTTCTGAAATAAATGGAAACTATAAAACCACTTCTTGTAGATCTACCTTGGGTTACTGCCATCAGCTGTGGTACTGCCTACCTTCCCTCAGAAGTTAGGTGATTAAGAAAACCCAATAAACCAGAATGCAATGAAGTCCAGGTGCTTTGATTTTAACATGAGGCTCTCTCTGAAGACCAATTCTTGCTATCATCTTGTTCTGTTTTATTTCTCCCTCTGTTTCACATTCCCAACATATTTTCTTTCCTTTGGCTAGTCGTGTATAAATCAAGGTTTGGAGACCTAGAAGTCCTTTCCTACATAACACAGCCATTTGATGTCAAGTTGATATTCAGGAGCAAGACATCTACAAGTTTCTGAGAGCCAAGTAAGGACTCTCAGTTATCAGGTTGCCTGGAGTTGTGCAAATCAGAGATGTCCCTAAAATTGTCAATAAAATCCTGCCTGACTTGCTGTCGTTCTTGGAGGAAATTTTTTCCCTTTAAATACAACAAAAAATAGTAGTTGTCCTGAATAAATGGGTACATTTTGTAGGAAATGACCTGATAAAAAGGTGTATGTCTTCTTCCAAGCACAATGACCGTAAGTTCACATGGATAAAAGGAGCTTTCCTATTTCCTGACTTCTGCCCAGTGGCACACAGTTGTGAAGATGTTACTGAAGCATAAAAAGCTGTACCAGTTTTGACTGGGATGGAGCTACTTTGCTCCATAGTAGCTTGTTTATGCTCTATGTTTTGGCTTTGTGACCAAAACAGTGTGGGTAACACACCGAGACTTATCGGTTAGCAGTGCTCACACAGCATCAAGGGCTTTTCTGCTTCTCACACCACCCCACCAGCAAGAAGGCTGGGGATGGGTAAGAAGTCAGGAGGGCACACAGCTGGGACAGCTGACCCCAACTGACCAAAGGGATATCCCACACCATATGGCATCACGCTCAGCATGTAAAGCTGGGGGTACAAGGAGGGTGGGGGGTGTTTGGAGTGATGGTGTTTGTCTTCACAAGTCACTGTTACACGTGATGGAGCCCTGCTTTCCTGGGGATGGCTGAACACCTGTCTGCCCAGGGGAAGTGAAGAATGAATGATTTGTTTTGCTTTACTTGCATGTGTGGCTTTTGCTTTCCTTATTAAACAGTCTATATCTCAGCCCTCGAGTTTTTGCACTTTTACCCTTCTGGTTGTTCTGTACTCCCTTCCACTGGAGGGGAGTAAGAGAGCAGCTGCATGGAGCTGAGCTGCCCACCAGGGTAAACCTGTAACAGTCCCTTCTGGCACCCAGAAGGGGCATAAGGGGTTAGAGATAACAACTGATTTGATCAGAGCATGCTATACCAAATTTATATCTGTTTAGCTATTAATTGTCAGGCTCCTGTGCTTGCCATGGAGCTTGCTTGCCTGGATGTAGATTAGTAACTAGTGCTTGTTAGTGATTCCTTTTTGCTTCTGCTGTTTCCTGTTCTTCTTATCATTCTATGCTGCTCTGCCTGGGAACATACTGATAACAGGAATGGGCTGGCAGATGGCCAGGGCACTGCTGCCATTCCTGTGCTGGACAGGCTGGAACTCAACTTCACAGGACTGTGACTGTGCCTAAATTCATTACGGTACAACCAAAAACATACATGGCCATGGAGAAGTCTATCCTAGAGCAGGTACACCTCTGAAGGGAGAGTGGCCTATGGGTATTGTCATTCTGGAGCAGCTACATCTCTAAAGGATGGTGGTCTGTAGACAAGTCCACACTGCCCCACATGGACTGTGGGCCTGTGTGTAATCCCAAACCGGAGGAGGGACAAGGGGAGGAGTTCATTGCAATGCTAAACCTCATGGTCTGGTCCAAAGGGATGAGGGCTGAAGATTGTAATGGAAATACCTTTAAATTGTTGTAACCCAGGATCTGAGTTGCATGTCATGGGAATTACTATAGCAGGAACCCCTCATTGCTAGCCAGGCTAGGAGGAAAGGGAGGAGTTTGCTGCAAACCCTATTATGTTCTATTGTTAAACCCTATAACCTGGCCCGAAGGAACCAGAGGTGGAGACTGTCACAGGAATACCTTTAAACTGTTGTAATCCAGGATGTGAGTTGCATGCTATGGCAATTAGCACAGCAGGAACCATCTGAACCAACAGAGGACAAGCCTCACAAGATGTGAAAGTGCAGCAGCGACCCAACCTGAGCTGTCTTTGGTGCCCAGTAACTCCATGCATCACACCACCTCTCCTGTCCTGAGTGAACTGATTGAAAACAGATTGCATAACAGACTGAATACACATGGACTAAATGCACTCAATGGACATTTTGTGGACTTTTAAACAGGTGATCCACAGACTAAGGGAATGATATCCGTGTATATATCCGATGGGAAAGAGGAGGTGGTTAATGAGGGAGAATCTATTGGATAATGTGGGACCTGAGCACGATGTCAATAATATGGAATATAGGGTGGAGATTACACTGGTTTTGTCTGGGATGGAGCTAACTTGCTTTATAAAAGCATGTGTAGTGCTAAGTTTTATATTTGGGACCGAAACAGTGTTGATAACATACTGGTATTTTAGCTGCTGCTGAGCAGGGTTTGCACAGCACCAAGGCCTTTTCTGCTCCTCACCCCACCCCACCAGTGAGCAGTCCGGGGGTGCACAAGGAGTTGGGAGGGCATATGGCCAGGACAGCTGACCCTGGCTGACCAAAGGGATACCCTATGGCACCCTGCTCAGTGATAAAAACTGGGGAGAGGAGGAGTGGGGACATTCAGCATTATGGCATGTGTGTTCCCGAGTCACCGTCACACGTGATGGAGCCCTGCTTTCAGGAGATGGCCGAACATCTGCCTGCCCACAGGAAGTGGTGAATGAATTCCTTGTTTTTGCTTTGCTTGCACACATAGCTTTTATCTTCATCTCAACTCCTGAGTTTTATCACTCATGCCCTTCTGATTCTTTCCCTTATCCCACCAGGGGGGAGAGAGTGAGCAGCTGTGTGGGGCTTAAGCTGCCCACCAGAGTTAACCCACAACAAAAGCCTATAGTAATCGGGACATCAGGCAACAGTTCGGTAATTGGTGAAAGTGCAAACTTCCCATTAGAAAAAACCCCCACAGATTTCAGAAGACACAGAAACTGAGATAATGAGGGCTTTGTCAACCATTTCTAAAGGTGTTCATACTCCCTGTGGGTAAGAGGCAAACATTGCTGTTGAGATTATTGTACTGGCCATTGAGCATGGCACAGTACAAGCACACAGGAGATAACACCCTTCTGCCAATGGCCAGATTTCAATACTTTTGGTGAAGACACAGCACAACATCATTCCACACATCATTTTACACAAACTGATCTGTCCAATGAGCAGGAACGGTGCTAGCACACTCGACTACGACCTCAGGCATCAGGACAGGAAACAAAAGCCCAATTCCACTGGCTGTTTTACAGAAGCAGGTGTTGATAATAATGGCAGCACAGTCACTCTCAAGTTACTTGAAGGGGGTTAAAGAGTAAGTAATCATTGTATTTTTTAATATAAATTCATTAATTCCCACTACCCTTTGAGCGTTAACATGAAGGTAAATCAGCTGATCACACTTCCCTCTGGGCCTGACTGTACACTGCCATTTTAGAATAATTTCACTAATATTTACAGTCTAGTCAATTCTGTTGGGAAAGAAGTCTCCAGTGGCTCTGGGGGTGTGGGAAGGGAAGGGGCTAGATGTACAGTTACGTACATAGGATTATAGGTGGTCTTGTGGGCGAAGAAATATTTTCTTTAACAGTCTTATTTCAAAAGTATTCTCTAACACAATCCTGCAAACATCTTCACTTCTTAATATCCTAATTTTTCCTCATCTTTGGATATAGTATCTTCAAAAAACCATTTATCTAAAAATATTTTGCCGACATAGCTTTCAAATCTGTTTTACATTAATGATGCCAAGAAGCCTGATGCTGTAATTACAAAAGCTTCCTTTCATTATTATTTAGGTTTTCTAATCTGAACAAGTGATGAGACTTTTGTATTCTCCAGTACTAGCCCATTTCCTGGGATTCCAGTCTCAGCGGCCACAAACTGTGTCCACAGCCAACACATTCAAGGACAGAACAGCACCATCATGTTTTTAGCACTTGCTGCACTTTCTCTCATTGGCTTTATCTGGAGATTTGCTAAAACATACGTTTTGATTCATTCATCTTCAGAGAGCTTTAAAAATACACTCTCTCTGGCAACTAACACTATAACTACAACTATCTTCATTATAATAGACTCAGTGCCTAAAACCCTTCCCTCCAAAAAACCAATAAATAGCCCAAGTTTGCAAAACAGTATGTAGGGTGCCCTAACTTGAAAGTGAACTGGAGGTGAGGTACCTAATCTGCACAGGTGTTCATGAAAATCCCAAGCAGCTTCTACGTTTTTAGACGATTTTACGCTTTAAATGACTTCCTATTAGCATCCATAGGGCCTGTGTCAATTTAGAAAATGGTATTTAGGTGCTTTTTAAAATCTGACCTGCTCAGAGAAATCATCAATTATGTACAGATCAGACCAAAACTACAGCTCTTTCCTTGAAATCCACTGAGTGTTTAATTTCCCTGAAATTCTCTTCACATGCATACCTCAGTAGTGAGAGCCAAGCACTCCTACACTGATTTCCAAATCCAACCTGCACAAAGTGTTTTGTTTTGTTTTGTTTAAGGCCACTGTAGGGAAAGGTTTGGGCTCAGTGTCAACCTTAATACAAGTGTAGAAATTTAATTTCAGTCTAGTCCTGCCAACAATTCAAATCCATGCACCGGAATGTATGAGCCACAAGTAAACCTGACTCTGGAGCATCCAGCAGGACCTCTCCTGTGCGTGCAATCATTCAGAAACGTGTGCCATTGGGGAAAGGAGAAACATTTAGAAATGCCACACAATAAAACATTTAAGTATATCCATGTATAAAATGGAACAGTTAACGAGTAAACAAATGTGGAGGGGAAAAGAAAGTTGTGTAACCACTGCAATCGAAGGAGAACATCACATAGAAACTAAATCCTGTGTGAGGTTTTGTTATGGAGCCACTACGGAGGAAAAGTTAAGACCTCCAAGTCCTGCCAATGCAGCAGGCCAAATATGCCTACAGTCATGCATTGGGACTGACTGTGGGCACTCAGTCGTGGCTTTTTACATTTTTTATGATCTTTGCTTCGTGGAAATTCACAGTGGAATTTCCTACTGGACTACCTGCAACTTGCGTTTTGCTTCAGTAAAAACTGGAGGCTCAAGTTATACATGTGTAAACAGCTTCTCTAAATGTTTCCATTTAAACAAATTCCCTGAATAATTTACTGCACTTAAATGGTCAGCAGAAATAACTGTAACTTTCCTAGTCTGGTTACAAAACAATGGCCAAAATACCACATGGTCACTTAAAAATAACAATTTTACCAACGCTGAATTTTCCTTTAAACCATTTCCAGGCAAAGTCTGCAGAACAATTAACTGGGTAGCTAGTATTCATAAATATGAAGCAAGCAAGAAAACGCTTTATTCAGAATTTGTAAAGGCTTGCTTGAAGAATTTGTGCTTAATTATCATTGGTAATTTGAAGCCTGACCTTTGAAAGTATCCAAGTTAAACACCTGTTCTTCAGTGACACTGAGCTGCTGCTTATCAACTACAAATGTCTTTAGAATAATAAACGATAAAGAATAAAAATGAAATTTTTTACTACTTTGGTCCAAATAACTTAATATTAAGGGCTTACAATATGACTGAGATCATATACAAACAGTTTAGAAGAATTTAAGTTAGATAAATGTGCTTTAGAGATGTGTCCCCTGCAGCTAAAGCAGTTCAAGAAAACCATTCAAATAAGCAGATAACATTGTTTACATTTACAAATGAAACATCATATGAGTATTTATTGATTTTTTTTAAAAAATTCAAAAAATACATTGTAACAGAACAGAATGTATACGTTCTTCAATGAAAGACAAAACTATGGTTATCATCTGGACCAGAATACAAATACATGCTAACAATTTAAAAATCATTTTGGGTCATTCAGGAAACATGAAACAAGCTAGCTGTTTGGAAATGCAGTAGTCTTCTCCTTTAGCAAATATGCCTGAGAAAGTTAACCTGTAAAGAAATCGGCTTTTAAACTCTAAAACACAAAGAGCTTTCTAGGCTGAAATGGTGAAGAGACCTGTGATATGCACCTGACAGGCCACTGAGCCATTTCCCACAGAGATTCTGTTCACTGCTCCACCTCGGCTCAGCCACCCAGCAGTGGCTGAGTTTCACATCAATACCAGGCTTACTCAAGTGAGGTGTTAAAAAGCATGCTAAAATGATGTAAAACCATCAATTACATACACAGTGGATAGATGTTAATAATTAAGATTCTGTACCAAATTCCTTGCCTTGTATTAGGGCCAAGTAAAAAGTAGTATTCCAGTTCATGGATGAAAAAGATTATATTCTTTGGCCCAAGGTAAGACCCTTTAAAAACAGTTTCTACAAAAGCATCTAGAATCAAAGCATGAAAAAAACCCAGGACAAACACAGCTAATCATTTTACAGTAACCACATACTGTAGGCAAGTAGGAACCAAAACAGTAACATAAATCGTGCATCGGTTCTATGAAAATAAAGCGTTACTGGGAGATACAAGCAATCTGACAAGATGTGAAAGTGAGCAGTGAAAACTTCATGGATTGAATTTCTTTTCATCAGAATTCATCTGTTTCTACTGCAGGCAGGTAACAAATGGAACTCAGAAAAACTGAATTCCTATTAGCAGCTTAACTCTACTACAGTGAGGCTGAGGCTATTATTGTTTCTTTCATTAAGAGACATTCAAATGAATGAAGCAAAAATGACATTTGAAAAATGAAGACCAAAAGAAAGCTGAATGTACATTTTAGACAAAAACAGTGTTAGGTCAAATCCACAACTGGTGATACCTGATGTAAGCAAAAGTAATTTAACTATGCTGCTTATACCAACAGAACATCTGACACTATTTCTTGAATTCTAGCAGCCTCTTTTAAGTCACTTCCAACAAATGCATACTTTGTAAATTACATGGGCTTTGATGGAAAAATTCATTATCAGGCATGCAAAACAAGCCTCCCATTTTTAGAATTCAGTTACATGATCAAATTACATATGCTAAAGCATACGAAACCAACTCTTCAAATGAAGCAAATTCACAATTCTGAAAAGGGAAAAAACTCCAGACAACACAAAAACTTGAAACAAAAACCTATGACAGGAAAAAATATATTTCTACATATACCTCTGATGTTTGAACCTCTGATGGTTCAATACTGCAAAATGAGCCACTATCCATATATACATGTAATTTTGCATGTAATGGGATAGGGAAGAGGCTTCCTCTTCCTAACTTCCTTGCCAAAATGACTGGGTGTACTACCGAGGCTGCCACTGTCCTATAAAATGTAGGGTATTTGGCATTGCTGGATACAGGTTATCAGTGTTCAAGGACTCATGAGCTGCTGATCCAGCAGGTTCATCTTACATTCTCAAATATTGACTGTGATGGCAAAAACATTCTGCATTGCTCTGACACCAGCTTAGCTTCTAGGCTGCACCTTCTGAACAAAACACCGTTCTCAGGTGTCCTGGTTCCAGACAGGAAAGGGTTACCTTTTGCAGTAGCCAGCAGGAGGCATGGCTAGGACCTGGAGGTTGTTCTGTAACACCTCACATCACTGCTGGGGGCAGGGGGAAGAGTCTCTTCTGGGGAGAAAGGGGTCCCTTCTGGTCAAGTAGTGTGGCAGGGGGAGTGGTTGGGTATTGTCTACTGGTGGGGGGGGTTTCTGTGTGATTCTTGTACTCTCTGTCATTAGTATTGGTCAAATTCTTATCTCAGGGCTGTTTCCAATAAGTTGTTCTTATTTCAACTCATGATCTTTGCCTTTTGTGCCTCCTATTTTCCTCTCCTTCGGGTTTAAGGGTGGAGGGAGGGGGAGGGAGGAGCGAGCTAGTGGCATGTGGTTTGGAGAGTCTCAATGGGAGCACTACACTGGGGAGCACCATTCCGAAACCAGGCCGGCCTTATTTGGCACCCAGTGTGTGGCATGAAGGGTTCAGATAACAACAGATCTGTCCAGAGCAGCTTGGAAATAAATTCCATCTAAGCATTTGTTGCATTAACTCGAGAGCCACTGGTCACAATGTTGCCGGGTCTGTTCACATGGTTGTGGTACCTAACCCTGTATTCCTATATTCCCCTATATTCCCACATGTGGTCCTTGTGATGTTCTTTTTCAGAGCAGGGAGAGGGATCAGGGTTGCTTTTTTGCTGTACTGTAGGATAACAGTTTATGACCGATGAAAGGCAATGAATGAGGGTAATGGTGGATGTGTATTCAGTGCTGCTCACCTACCTTTACTTTGGGCACTATCTCTGGGAGTCTATTAATAATCATACTCAGTCTGTGGGGGGCACAGGGAGGATGATTTTCCCCAGCCTTTCACGTCCTTCTCTTCTTTCAGCTATTACAACAGCTTTAGAGAATTTTGAATTTCCCTTGGATGTTAAGGAAAACATGTGCTTGTTGCTAAGTCTGACTGGTCTCCTCAGTCCACACCATGTTTAGAGTCAAGAAACAGATTTTAGGAAGTTCATTCAGAAATCTGCCTCAAGGGTGGATAGTCATAAGTGGCATGAAATGTGGCAAAATATGGACCAGATTTTTTTGAAATTATCTGCTCCAATGGTTTGGAAGTTCATCTCTGTAACAACTAAGTGACAGAATATTTGCAAGGAGCATGCTGTGGCAACTCCAGAAAGGGGCAACTCATTGCAGTGTGCTGGGCCCTGGCTACTCTTTACTGGACACAGTTCGACACTAGAGAGCACCCCAAGGGAAAGAGGAGGAGTACAACAGACCCACAGGCACTGTGGCCTGATTTGCAGTTGAACCAGAGGAACCACCTGTGCCAGTAGTAGTTGCCCCTATACAGAAGAAGATATCCAAGACCAAATCAACTCACTTACTGAGGGATAAAGAGAAAGTAGAGCCCTCACAACAGGAGGAAGAGGCAGGGCCAGAGATAATCACCTGATCCCTATTCCCAGGTGTATTGGGTTTGCATGGCCTGGGCTTTGGGGGAGGGGCTACAAGGGTGGCTTCTCTGAGAAGCTGCCAGAAGCTTTCTCCATGTCCAGCAGAGCCAACCCCTGGCAGCTCCAAAGATGGACATGCTGCTAGCCAAGTAGAAATGGTGGTAATGCCTCTGAGACAACATATTTAAGAAGAAAGATAAATAAAAAGTTGTTGCGCAGTTGAAATTGCGGCTGGAGAAGGGTGGAATGAGAACATGTAAGAACACCTCTGCAGACACCAAGGTCAGTGCAGAAAGAGGGGGAAGAGGTGCTTCAGGCACCAGAGCTGAGATTCTTCTGCAGCCCATGGTGCTGCCCATGCAGCTGTGCCCCTGCAGCCCATGAAGGTCCATGGGGATGCAGAGATCCATCTGCAGCCTATGGAGGAGCCCCATGCCAGAGCAGGTGGACATGTGAGAGGAGGCTGTGAGCCTGTGGGAAACCTATGGAGAGCAGGGCCCTGCACCTATACTGGAGCAGCCTGTCCTTGAAGGACTGCACTCCGTGGAAGCGTGACCCATGCTGCAGCAGTTTTGGGAGGACGGTTGCCCATGGGATGAACTCACGTTGCAGCAATTTGAGGAGGACTGCTGCTTGTGAGATAGACTCACACTGGAGAAGTTCATGGAGAACTGTCTCCTGTGAGAGGGACCCTGCAGTGCAGGGAGGGGAACTGCCCTCTCCCTGGGCAGTGAGAGAAACCACAGGTGACGAACTGACCAAAACCCCCATTCCCTGTCTCCCTGCACTGTCGGTGGGAAGGAGGGAGGGGTGAGGGTGTGAGAGATGAGGTAATATTTTGCTAAAGCCAAAAGGTTGCTAAGTGAAAGAAAGAAAGTTGTTGGTTCTATGTGTTGTTGTTTGTGGTTTGGATTTGTTCTGGTTGGTTTGCTGGATGTTGCTGTAAGATGGGAGAAGGGTGGAGTTGAAGACCTGACCAAAAGGAAGTAGGATGAGAGGGGAGGGGACAGAAAAGTAGGCTGTCGGCAGAGAATGTAAATTCGGGAGTACCCAGGCAATGTGAAAGGGGACAGGGACCGCCCCCCGCCGGGGAAAGGGTGTAAAATGTAAGCCATTTGTTGGAGGGGGTGTGTGTTCGGATCTCTGGGAGAGAGGCACTCACCCAGCTCAGCTAATCATTACTAATCAACACGGTTTTTTTGATTCGAGGACTTTGTTCCCATTTAATTGTATCTAAAAGTTAGTTAATTTCTAACAAGGGGAAGGTGTTTTTAAGGATCTTATTCTATTTCTCATTATCCTGCTCTAGTTGTGTCAGTAATAAATTCAAGGCGTATCTCTAAGTTGATATGCATTGGGGAGTACCTGTTTTGTCCATGATGGTCTTTGATGAACAATCTCTCTCAGTCCTTACTTCAACCCATGAACCCTTCATTATATTTTCTCTCCCCCATCCAGCTGCAGAGGAGAGTGAGAGAGTGGCTTTGGTGGGTGCCTGGCATCTGACCACTACACCAAGTGAGCAAAAATACATCAGCCACCAGCCAGGAGAGCCCCTGGTGACCTGACTGCTCCTATGCTGGGACATCGTGTCACACAATGTGAAACTAGATGGTAATGAAGCCAAGAAACTGGGATCCCTGTCTCAGGATGCAGGTATTGACAAGGGCATTGGGAAGAGGAGAGAAACTCTCAGCCTCTGGAGGCAACTCCTGTCAAGCAGAGGGAAGGATATTCTCTCAAGGATGATCTAATAGTGCGTCCAAGCAAGTCGAAGCCCATGAGAAAGGTATCCAGTACCTGAGAGCATTAGCTGTGCTGAAGGTAATCCATAGGGATTCAGATAAAGAGCAGTCCTCTGTTAGATCCAGATGAGGTCCGGTGTACGCAGTCCATGTGGTGGAGGTTTGCGCAGAGCACGCCATCATTATCCACCAGCCCTTTGACATTGATGTCAATGAAAGAAGGAGCACAAACAGTGCTTCAGGTGACTAGCTGGCTCTGGCAGTATGAAGATCATGTTTTTTCCTCCCTGTCAACCTGCACCTCAGCTGTGGAAAGACTGTCCAAGATGGCAGACAGACTTGAAAGACTTGAACAAACTAGAGAGGGAATGTCCCATGGCTCACCAGTATGGACCAGAGTCCTTGCTATTAGGAGCAAGCATCCCCCAGCTCGAGAGAGAGGGTACATACCACAAGGTAACCTGTGGTCTTACTTGCATGACCACAGAGAGGACATGAGGAAGTGGAATGGAAAACCCACCTGCGCCCTAGCAGCATGGGTACATGAATTGCGAGGAAGAACAACCACCACAGGAAATCCCTCAAGGATAAATGCCACTCCAGTTTCCAGTGGGCAAGTCCTCAGACAGACTAGGCGGGCTGATGTTACTTCCAATCCTCTTGAAGTACCTTCAGTTCATATTTACAAGTGAGCAACAAATACCATGACCAGAACTGGAGGAGTCTTGCCTCCAGCAAGGTGGAGGAAAGGGACAATCAGATCTATTGGACTGTGTGGATCTGATGGCTTGGCACATCAGACCTACAGGAGTTTAAGGCTTTATTTGACACCAGTGCAGAAGGTACCCTGATGCCATCAAGATAGGTATGGGTAGAACCCATCACCGTTTCTGGGTTGACAGGAGGATCCCAACAGCTGACTGTACTGGAAGATGTACTGAACCTGACTGGGTATTGTGAGAGACTGGTGGAGATTGCTTGCTCAAAGTATTTTGGGTGTGTGTGTGGGGAAAGGGTTAGGTCGGGCCTTGCCCTGGTGAGGCGATGCCGTGCTCCACACACCCCACCCCCTAGAGCCTGTATCCCAGCCTCATAGTGGCTGCCAATCATTGGCACAGTGGAGGCAATGCTCTTCATCCCTTCTCTGAAGCCCCTAACCCAGTCTTGAGTGGCTGCCAGACCAGAACTCTCACCTGGAGGAAGGGCTTAGGAAAGCCAAAGGGTACTTAAGCTAGGACACAAGGCAAGCACATCTTGACTCTACCTTCCCTGGGATTTTATATCAGCTGGAAGACTGCTGGAACCCAGCAGCGGTAGCTATATTTGTTCTTTTCTGCATCTTTTTTCTCTTTCTTCTCCTTCTTCTGATGCCTTCTTCTCGAGTAACTTAGACGTGGACTGGTTGGAGTTTGCTAAGTTGAACAGGCTTAGAGTTTGCTAAGTTAAGGTTTTGCAAAATGTTTTATGGTGATTGAATATTGCTCTAAACTTTTGCCAAAGCTCAATAATTTCCTGATGTTTGCCAGTAAAGTTTTTGTTGTTTTGATCTCTTGAGAATACCTTGTTGGTATTTCTCCCTTGCATCTAATTCAGGGTACATTACAAACCTGTAAGCCCTTTTAAAAGACTCATCAAGTGAGTTCTGGGGTCTTACAGGAATGAATGGCAAAATCACCGCACTGTGACTGGCCCAGAGGCCTTGTGCATCATTGACATAGACTACCTCAGGAGCGGGTATTTCAAGGACCCAAAAGGACATCCAGTACACCTGGAACCAACTGCCATGGGGTAGAAGCACAGTCCCACCATTTGCCATGGACTGATCCAGACTGCACTGGAAAAGAGTGAGGCTTCAGAACACTTGCAATATATTGATGACATCATTGTGTGGAGCAACAAAGCAGAGGAAGTTTTTGAGAAAGGGGAGAAGATAATCCAAATCCTCCTGAAGGCTGGTTTTGCCATAAAGCAACGTAAGGTCAAGGGACCTGCCAGAAAATCCAGGCTTTAGCAGTAAAGTGGTGAGATAGATGTCATCAGATTCCAATGGACGTGGTCAACAAAACAGCATCTATGTCCCCACCAACCAGCAAGAAGGAAACACAGGTTTTCCTAGGAGCTGTGGGCTTTAGGAGAATGCATATTCCAGAGCTCAGTCAGATTGTAAGCCCTCTCTATCTTGTGATGCAGAAGATGAATTATTTTAAGTGGGGTCCTGAACAACAAGCTTCTGACCAAATTAAAGAGAAGATTGCTCATGCAGAAGCCCTTGGGTCAGTCAGGACAGGACAAGATGAGGAAACTGTGCTCTACACTGCAGCTGGGGTGAATGGTCTTTCCTGGAGTCTCTGTCAAAAAGTACCAGGGGACACTCGAGGATGACTCCTGGGGTTCTAGAGCTGGGGATACAAAGGATCCAAGGCCTGCTACGCAGCAACTGAAAAAGGGATACCGGCCTCTTATGAAGGGGTTCAAGCTGCTTCCGAAGTGATAGGCACCAAAGAACAGCTCCTCCTGGCACTCTGACTGCCAGTGCTGAGCTGTATGTTCCAAGAGAAAGTCTCTTCCACACATCATGCCGCTAATGCTACACAGAGTGAGCGGACTGCGCTGATCATACAGCGAGTTTGAATAGGAAACCCCAATAGCTCAGGGATCTTGGAAGTCATCATGAACTAGCCCAAAGGTGAAAATTTTGTATGATCATCAGAAGAGGAAGAAAAGGTGACGTGCTGAGGAGACCCCACCTTGTAATCAGCTACCAGAAATGAAAAGCAATACACTCTCTTCACTGACAGATCCTGCCATACTGTAGAGACACATAAAACATGGAAAACTGCTATATGGAGTCCTAGATGGCTAGTCACAGAAGGTGAAAGCTGAGGGAAAAGGTGGATAAAGTCAGGCTCCAGAGCTGACTAGCTGGCTTTTGATATCACTCAACAAGAGAAATGCCCAGCGCTCTGCCTCTGCACTGACTCATGGATGGTGGCAAATGCTCCATGGGGGTGGCTGGATCAATGGACAAAGGCCAACTGGCAGCGCAGAGGTAAACCCATCTGGGCTGCTGAACTGTGGCAAGACATCACTGCTCAGGCAGAGAAGTTGATTGTAAAAGTATGTCATGTAGATGCACACATACCCAAGAGTCAGGCCACTGAAGAACACAACAATGGACAGGCAGATTGTTCTGCCAAGATTCAAGTGTCTCAGGTGGATCTGTACTGACAACATAAGGGTCAATTATTTCTTGCTTAGTGGGCCCATGATGCCTCAGTTCATCAGGGAAGAGATGCAACACATAGATGGGCTTGTGATCGAGGGGTGGACTTAAGCATGGACCCTATCTCCCAGGTTATTCCATAACTGAGAAGCATGTGCTGCAATCAAGCAGGCCAAGAGGGTAAAGCCCCTGTGGTGTGGGGATTGATGGTCAAAATATGGGGAGGCCTGGCAGATCGATTACATCACACTCCCACAAACCCACCAAGACAAGCACTATGTGCTTACAGTGGTAGAAGCAACCACTGTAGGCTCCTGTGGTGCATATGAGGAATGTGTTAGGGAAGACAGCTTGGATTAGTCCTGCCTCAAGGAAAGGTAAACCCATCCATGGAATTGTTTTTGCTCAAGGACCTGGGTGTATTTGGTGGGTAATGCAGAGGGACAGGGAAATGCCATGTGTACCTCCAGGGGTTTAGATTTTTGGGTGAGAACAGTCTATAGTGTTGAATTGTATAATACTGGTTGCTGAATGACACTGTATGGCATTACTGTGATGGACAACAAGTATGGACTGCTCCAGATGCACCAGTAGTGAACTCGGGATGCAGCCTGCAACCAGCTGACAGCACACCAGCCCTCCTGCCCTGGAAGACATGTAGGACAGATAGAACCCACAGTCATGGACTAAATGAACTCAACAGACGTCTTGGGGGAACAGCCATTGACTATGGAAATTATATATATATAGTTGGAAGGTGTAGGATCTGGGCATGCTATAGATTATATAGAATAAGGGGTGGATAATGTCCTGGTTCCAGGCAGGACAGGGTTAATTTTTGAAATGACCAGGAATGGCCATGGCTAGGACCTGGACATTATTCTATACCACCTCATGACATTGCCAGGTTTGGGGGAGGGAGTCTCTTCCAATCGAGTCAGAGTGGCAGAGGGAGTGGTCAGGTATTGGCTGTTCTCAGTAGGAATTGTTAATTTCTTCTACCCTCTGGCATTAGCATTGTTGCTGTTACTGTTCATTTTCTTATCTCATTGCTGTTTCCAGTAAATTGTTCTTATCACAACCCATGATATTTACTTTTTATGCTTCCAAGCCTCCTCTCCAGCCCACCACAAGGGGAGGCAAGAGAGGGGACAGCAAGTAAGTGGCACGTGGTTTGGACGCTGTCAGTGGGAGCACTAAATCGGGGAGTACCATTCCTAAACCACAACATGAGGTTACATTTAAGAAGTGCAAGGTGGGAACCAAAAAAATTACTTTAATGACTTGGCCTAGAAGACAAATGCAAAGGTAAGGTGGCATATCAGTAGCTTCTGGATCAGAGTCGAAGGGAGAAACCAAGAGGTGAAGACTCTCAAGTGGAAGTAAAAAGCACAATTTAAGCCTGTAATTATTTAAGGAGAAGAGACAAAGGAGGGAAGGATGGGCTGCAGTAAGATGAATGTAAGGAGGGAACAAAAGAGAAGGAGGGATGCAAATACTGGTGGAAATCTGTATCTCCTGGACCCAGAAACTGCCTCAGACACCAGCTAATTTTACAAGATAAGTTACATGCATGCCCACATTCAAGAGGGCAAGAGTGAAAACTTGATGGCAACGCTACGATTCTGGCTGAAGAGCTTCATTTTCCCCCTCCCATACCTGAAAGCCTTGAATCCTTGCCAAATATTCCAGCTGTTTTGAAGGCTGCACTGTAGAACAGGGGGAAGCAGGAGATATTCCTTTTAGACCTATGGCTTCGGCAGTTGGGGACGTTCCATTCATGAGAAGTTCCCTGGCAATCGTAGCCGTGCTATTTGTTGTAGGAGATATGCTGAAGAAAGAGCTAGAAGTCTGGCTCATTTCTTTGGACGACAAATAGCTTACAGTGGTACCAGGGGCTGATTTGTTGCGGCTTGCTTCCATCTCTTGATATACGTCAGGAGAGAGATGGAGTATTCCCTTTGGTGCTGAAAACAAAACCAAAGATTATTCTCATTACTTTAGAACGGGTTTGACGTGTAGATAATTTTCATTAACACATTTTAGAGTATAAAACAAAGTAAGAATTTAGAAGCAGTATCTTTCTTTTTTTTTTACAGTAACTGTAAATGAAGTCACATAATTTATTTAGAAACAAAGCAGATCTGAAGGGGCCCTCTTCTTCCTCTTCCCCAACTCTTTTTAAATGGTACAAAGCTTAACTTAAAACTGTAGCTACCATAGAATACACAACATGAACAAAAAATATTTGGAGACCTACAAACCATGAAGAACATATGTTACTTCAAAATAGTAGCGCAATCATTATTTCCCTACATTCTTCTACCTCCTATCATATACAGTAGTTTAGACTGGTTTTTTACAAATAATTGAAACTAGTCTGTATCAGCACTGTTGCCACAAGAAGTAGTTTAGTTTTTTTCTCCCACCCACAGCTGGTGTTTGTACTCTATTGCCAGCACCAGCACCTGTAGGACCGTGTAGGGATGTTCATGAGAATGAGCTGCTGGAAGCAAAGGAAGGGCAGTGTGGTTTCTTGCAGTAGCAGCACTGCCTCAAGTGCTGCCCTGAAGTGTTTGCTAAATCACAAGGGCAGCCTGTGGTTAAAAAACCTTAAATTGCCTGCAGCCACAGTGTTACTGTGCTAATGACTCTGGTGTGACTGACTGCTCTGCAGTGAGGAGGAATTTATTTATTTGTTTATTTATTTATTTAGCTGCATACCCTATAGTTTTCATCCTATACTTTTCAAATATCTACTTGCCTTAGAGAAAGTTTATACTGAAAAAGGAAAGCATATATGTGTCCTACTTAATATCAATAGGAGTTAAGATAAACATTAAAAAGAGCTAAATTTATTTATGTGAATTACTTTTAAATATTTCCAGTGACATGTGAATTAGGGATAATGTGTCTACATTTAAAAATTTTTAGTATCTTTTTAGAAAATATCTCAACCCTAAACCTGCTTGGAAACAGAAGTACATACTTGATCAGTTTTGTTGATAATCCTGTGCATGGAAATGTGCAGAATTAAATCTGAAGTTTGCTAGTTTTCTTACACAAGGAAGCATTTTTTGGAAACACAAGTAACCAGTTGGCTGATACAAGAGGAAAACCTTTTTCTTATTATTAATACATCAGAAAATGAGCTTGAAATGTGTAATTTCATATTAAGAACATACTTTAATCTTCTAGCATATAATATGAGTGAACCTGAGCCATATGGCATTTCATTCTAGGGATAATAAACCTGTTTGTTAACTGATTTAGTAATCCCAAGAGAAATCAAAGGGTTCAATGCTTAATTCATTTGCAGTACATATTAAATTAATCTGAGAATGTAGAATAAATTCAAAGAAGAGGAGGAAATTAATTTCCAGTACCTAGGAAAGATTCCTCTAATCCTAGGAGAGCAAGTAGTACTTTTAAATAAAATGTCTACCACAAGGAGAAGACTCAAAAAATATTACCTGTAATTAATATCCTCATTTTCAACTACATGGTGAAAATGGAACTTCCTCACTGCCGACTCAGCAAACTGCTTACAGGTGAATCTTTTAATTGATTTACTCGTACATTTGGCTTTTAAATTCATATTGCTTTTAGAAATCTGGAACATCTGCTTATATCATTCACAAAGACATATCTGTTATTCACCTGATTGCTCTCCCCACCTACCTCTATAGGGCTGGGGAGCCTGGTTGGACCCTGAACATTAAGGCTGCTTTGACCTCCAGTTTAGAACTGACTCCAAAGGCAGTAGACTGAACTCCAGAGCTGAACTCCAGAGCTAAGCACAAATTAAAGACAATGTTGCTGGGAAAGATGGGGGATAGGATCCCTAAAATTTCTTTTTCTCCATCTGGGACAATTTCAAACATAATCTAATAGATAAAAAACTGTGTAAATACACAGAATTGTTTTATGGTACATAATCACTGTATGAGAAGAGAGGCTTTATGTGCTTTCCCTGAGGCTGTAACCTCCCAGGCCTACCTCTGCCTGTATTTTTAAAGTCTTACACAAGACATAAGATTAATGAAAACTGAAAAACAAAGAGAACACACATCTTGGTAGCTGATGTTAGGTTACAAAACCAAACAGCAACAAAAATACTGAGTGGCAGGTGTTCACCACCTCCTAAGAACTGCCCACTGTAAATCTGATTTCCCACGAATATTTCAGAAACAGAAATGAAAACTGAACAAAAGATAAAACAGTCTACTTGTTTAGAAGTAACATAATATTAGCCCCTCCAATCAATTTTAGAAAAACATAGTACAATGTTAACTTTAAAAAAAGTTTAAAGAAGTTTAAAATCAAGTCCAGTGCTGCAGATGTCTATTCCATTGATGTAATATTACTTAAAACAAACATTTTACATGCTTTCTCAGCCATTTCACTGTTTTTACATGATCCACCCAAATATCTAACTGCTGTCTGGAACAATGGTTTGGAATACTTCCAGATTACTAAGCTTTCTAAATGTTAAAATAACTAATATGCAGCATATGATGAATAGAAAGATATTGAGCAGAGTATAGCAAATGCTCTTAAAGTACTGACTTTAATGGTGATGTTAAATTAATAATAGTACTTTTACACTTTGCAACACCTTACTGCTAAAGACTTCAAAGTGCTTTACAAGCAATAATTAATTTAAATCATACACTGGCTCTGAGAGGCAGATATTATATTACCATCATTGATTATCTCTGGAAACAAAGTAATGTAATATTCTAGACATTACATTAATATAGTTGCAAGATATTAACTTTTTATATTCAGGGCCTATGTTGCATGAAGCTTCTTACAATCTTGTTTTAAAAAGCCAATAAAAACTTAGTCTCTTTGAAAACTTCTATAAAATATATATTAATTGTAATTCATTATCTATTTTTAATTTATTACTGAGGATATTTTATATATCATTCCTCACTGTTGCCTGCTTACTTCAACTCTGCTCTATTATAGGAAAGTGTATAAATATATTTAGTTACAGTAGTAAAGTTATCAAATCACAAGGGATACAACAACAACAGAGGATTAACTGCAAGAACAAAAGAACCCTTCAGAAATTATCTTTATTAGTCTTCTAATAATCAGTTGATTAAAAAGCATGGGAGAAAGAAATACTGTCCTCTAACACCTTTATGCATTGCAGGAAGACATCTCCAGGTAAATATTTTCATTCTTTTTTATTTTTCAGCTAAGAAAAAAACTTGTGCTTTTGTGTCCTCTAAATATTTATCCCATACTAACTTCACCATGCTCCACAGGACGAATTGTAATTATTAGGAGTCACAGGATCTATAATAGACCAACAACACTGCACCTTCTGCTGGACATTAACTTAGAGGCCCATTCATGAAACATGTTAAAATCATTTCCATTTATATTATTTAAACCTGTGGGCAAATGTGCTACAAAAATATGCAGGCTAGCTATGCAATGTAATCACTAACATTTAAAAACATGTCTTATTCATCATTGGCAGTAATTGTTAGCAGTCTCTCACAATCTTCTGAAGTCTATGAAAACACACCAAAGACCTCTCTTACCTAAGAATAAATTTCTTCATCTTCCATTGTCTACTTTTGCTGTCACGTATTAGGTAACTGCAAAACAGCTTAGACTCCAAGGCAAATGTATGAATAAGATACAAAATGGCCCAATGATCCCTCACAAGCCTTCCCCTGGAAATGTAATCTCAGTGCTTTGCACCTTTTTTCACAGCAGCCATAATAGATACAATTTCCAAAAGTTCTGTTTAAGTGATGTTATTTTTATCCCTAACCCTTTCTCTACAGTGTCTCCTTGGCTGGGAAGGCAAGGGACATTTCTACAAAAGGGTCCTCTGCTTTCTGTAGTTTGTGGTAAACAAAACTAACCATTAGAAGAATGGTCTGCATGGGGAATGGGGTGAAGAAGAACAGCTGACAATATTAGTGAACAAGCCTCAGTGTAATAAGACTGCAAAAATGGAATTTGCTGATACAGGAACAGTGACAAGTTATCCCACAGCAGTGGGCTACTAAATTAAGAAAAGTTCAGAGTGATGACAGCATTGCCTGCACACTCACAGCTATTAGAGTCTACACAGGTACCACTGGTGTCCTATTTCTAATCTTCTGTTTCTATCAGGAAGATCAGAAAACATGAAAAGTTGAGATTTCAATTTTATCATTCAACTCCACAAGATGGCCTACAGAATCTGGCTTGTGCTGTCAATCTTCACATACATACATACATATACATACACACACACACACATACGTATATATACATATATATGTCAGTCCTAATTTTCTCTTCAATACTTAATCAGTACTGTAGGGATACTCTTCCTCTGCCTTCACTCAATGACTTCTCTGGTTCAAGGGCACTCACTGACTTTTCATATATATACTTGGTCTAAACCACAGCATTATTCTTCCTCGGATAATACAGTTTTCTTCCCTAAGTTCTTGCTTATCCTACAGAAAAGCTATACTTTTTCATGCATCAGAAGCAGTGCCAGCTGCAATATGACTTCCCCTGACACTGCTGAAGAGCACAGGCTCTTCCCTGCACTACAACCAGTGATATGGGACATGGCACAAAGGAGTGTTTTCATGTCTTGTGCAATGATGCAGAGTAAACCATGGTATAATTCTGTATATGATATGCTCATAAATTAAGTTTAGCACCCTGGTATTTGAAATAACCCATCACTAGATGAGGAAAAGACTGTTCATAAGGAAATAACCAGTATTTTTGGAACCGAATAAAATATTTGATAGATAATCATCAAAAAGCTTTCTTTCAGATTCACATTAAATAAAGCCTTCTTATAATGTGGTACATAAAGTACAGGGAAAAAATCTTGTAGTAAGGCAGTAAGAAGGAAAGTTTAGAACTGGATGTAATCCTGACTTTGCAATTTTGTACATTAAAATGGACAAGAACTTAAGAGGCATGGGGGATACTCAAATGCAATAATTACTCCCTAGAACTGCCAGGTTCTCAACATGCCCTAAAATATGACCCATTACAAATCTACTGACATTAAAAAAAAAAAAAAAGAAAAAAAAAAAAAAAAAAAAGAATTTGCAAAACCAAATAACTACTTCAATAACAAGATGGAAAATGTAAATATTATACTAAAAAGAAATTATGGTTTTATACCCCACTCATTGTAAAAGGCTATTTATATACTCGAATATTTTCAAATTTTATTACCTCAGTAGGAACTCAGAAAAGGTCAGTCGAACAATTGAATAGGCAAATAGTATGGCCATTATGTTCTCAGCAATTGTCTACACACAGTCTTGGCTTGAAATACCAAACTGCAATCATTACCTACTTAACACAGCTATCCGTGGTATTTCTAAGTCACCAGCTACTGCAGTATTCAGACATGAAAAAATGTTTTGTCATTACACAATGTCTTTCAATCAAAAGATCTCGTCTACATGACCTTAAACAAACTGGTGTTATATAAAGCCACTCATTAAAATACTATTTTGTTTAACATTAAAATAACCCTGATACTGAAGTAAATACTATTTAGTTCTTCATAAAATCAGGTCTTGATATCCCTAATTTCACTGGACTATTTTCTGTATAGCCAAAACAAAAATTGCAGTATTGCAGGACTTAAATTGTATGCATTTCTGTAACATTTGTCATTTAACTCATGTGAAGAAAGTCCTTTGAATTCTACCCCAGCTTTACTCCTGCTTGAAAACATAAGATTTTGGTAAAAATAAGACATAGTGTTTTCAGTGGGGAATTTCTACAAGATATTCTATGAAATATTCCAATAGACAAGTGAAACATCTACACCATAAGTTTTATTTTAATTTATTATAATTTCTGAATCATAATTTTCCAGCAATATGTCCACATACCGCATAACCAAAGATTAAGATTGAGCAGGTTCAGAAAATAACCAATCAAAATATAGAAGGAAGGTCAATATCCTTTTCAGTAAAGAGGATCAGCAAATTTGGAGCAGGAGCAAATCAAGCTAGTGAGCTGGCAGATCAAGGTGCTTGTAACAGCTGCAAGAAAGTGATGTTTGTGGGGGTAAAGCAATTTAGGAGAGTGCCTAAGTGCAACCTGTGCCGGCAAGATTATTCATTAACAGATTAGGAGGGGAATGAGAATGGTGATGATGAAAACAAAGGCCTGACCTACACAGAGAAGAGATGAAAGAATGAGCAAATCTACTAGACAAGGGCAGGGAAGTTGCTGAAGCTAAGAAGGCCAAGGGAGCCAACGACAAGCACAGCATACGTATGAGTCAGGAGAAAATCAGAGGAGGAGAAAGTGGTGTTGGGAATGGAGGAAAGAGTGGAGAACAAAGTTTTAGTTCTGACAGCAACAAAGTCTCAGTTCAGGAGATTCAATTTTTCAAGGATGTGATTATCGTAGACTAAGCGTGAGGTACATGGTGGGTTCCAGGTTGGAGGGAAGAGAGTAGGAAAAAGAGAAAAGACTCCAGAAAAGTGAAAGTATTTAGAGAAACACTGTACTGAGGTGAATGATATAATACTGCTCCATTTTCTCACCTGAAGACAGAAAACCAAATGCAGATACTTTGCATAATTACATAATTAAATTTGATTTTGACAGTTAACATCACAAAAGAGCTCTGCATTTCTACTTCATGTGCAGATTTTTTCAAAGGAATAGACTAGCAACCTTGAACAAATGTAATTCATATCAGCATTTTAGGAGACTGGTAAAAACAAAAGGATACATTACCTGAAATTATCTCTACCCATAGAGCTGGCTGTCTCCTGTCATGGTGGCTGCTTCGTCTTTATACATTTTATACATCAAAAGCTTAATGGCTAAGCAGTCTCCCAGACAGGTGACTGGAGTTCCTTCTCAGCTGAGGGCACCCAAACCACAGACCTCACAGCACAAGTCTATATTTCTTACATATGCACAATCTAGACTAGAACCAGGCAGCAGGTTTCCTGCAACTCTTTCTTTAAACTTCTATCTAAAATAGGCACAATAGCTGTAAATCAGCCAGAGAACACCCGAATACACATCTGCACCTTCATTCACAAGAGCTTCAATCAACAGACGAACTACAGTCATGATTCCTTTAGATCACTCCTTCCCTGTGAATTTCCTATATTTTAATAGCATTTGATTTTTCCTATTTTGGCTGCAGATAATATTAGATAGACATCTCCAAAAGGCAGCTGCCATTATCCAGATTACTCTATACTCCATGAATACTCTCCTTCTGCTGAAGAAGGAAACTAACTCTACAATGCTCCGGGCACATGCTTAAAACACTAGGCTCTTTATAAATACACACTGTTCTCTAAACTCAGCAAAGAAATCATCATCTCTGAAGATGCAAAACTTATAGAACTTTAAGCACTTAACTGAGCATCTCAAAAGGGGAAATGTGGGAAAAGAAGGACCACTTGCAGTTGTTGTCTTACACTCCAGAGTTGAGCCCAAACCCCACTCACACACAAAAATGCTAATTTGGCTCTTGTCGCTAGCTCTCAAAACAGCAAGAAAAAAAATAACATTCTCTTCCCTGTTTTGTTAATATGTTTTTTAATATAAGGTGTTTTAGAAGTTTTTTCAACTATTTAAAAAAATATATGCAAGCTGCATTTCATCGGTATTATGCTGGACAAAATTATTTTCATTGTTACATGAAACTGCAAAACAACATATCAGTTATTAATAATGCCAAATACAGCATGGATTTCCTAGCTTCAGTAAATCAGGGAAGAAACAAAATTGAACAAATCTCCTCTGCTTCTAAATTTAATTTTCCTATGTCTTCAGTTAGAAACAAAATTTAATTAGAAAATTAGCAAATCAACTCAGCAGTTACAGAGGCAAGGTATTATTTAAACATAACCAACTGTGATAAGAGACTCTAGACAAGACTGTGAGATATACAAAGTGAGGACAAGTGGCTCAGCTGAAGGAACTGCTCCAGTGATGGTATAATGCTCACCAGACAGTTTGTTAACTAAAAAAAGTCCCCACAAAACAGAACAAAAGTATCAAAATGAACAGATGGAAAACTACCATTCTGTGGCCTTTTATCAAGTAAGTGGTGCTGTCAATCCCTCTTACTGTGATTTCTAGTCAGAATGGCAAATGATTCAGCAAACATTTAGTGATGCATCAATGTAACTCCTAGAGAGTGCCTTATCACTGAAAAAGTTGAGTAAATTTGGAAGCAATTCAGAAGCCAGGTCCAAAGCAACAGCAGTACTTAGCAAGTAAAAATGCATACAATCCACTATAAATCATCTTTATAATATACCCAAAAGAACTGCTAAATTATATATTTCAGCAAAATGTAACACACAAAAATTCCAATTAAAAATGCCCAAATTACAAACCAAAAGCTTTATTCCCAAATTGTAGACTTCTCTTCCTGCTCATGGAAACACAGGGGTATTAAATGATCTACTGGAAGTCTTCACCAAAATCCCCAGTTGAAAAACAAACATGTAGAGGACTATAAAAAAAGGTCTTTCTGAAACTATTGAGGGCCAGAACTGCAAAGTTCACATAAATTTTGTTTCTGCAACATGAAGATGTATATAAATTTCATAAATACATAATCTATATTGCATATATTTTCTCCAAAAAGCTGGTGAAGAAACATCTAAGTAAGGATCTGAATGTAGCCATACATTTAGGGCTTACAATAACACCACATCTTTTTTGTATTTTTTATATTTCTTAATTTATATTTCTTAATCTAATACTGGAGTAGATTTTAAAAATACTAAAATAAATTTTATTTACAGAAATATATCAAATTTTCTCGTCACAGACTTAAGAAACTCTTCAGAATATGTATTTTCTTTTTTCTCTCCTTTTTCTTTTTTTTTTTTGTCATGGAGAACAATTGTATGAGATCAAGTATCTTTGTTCCTTAGGAGATCATCTGCTCCTGCTGCTCATTTACCATCTGAAATCATAATCATCTGTTGGTGACAATCTAATCATCTTCACAGTAACTAATTGTGATGTCACAAACAAATGGTTATGATTTCAGGTGGTGAACAAACAGCAGGAGCAGATGTACTCCAAAGAACAAAGACTGTAAAGTCATGCACAAATCCCTAGTAATAAAATGTTAGGCAAGAAAAACAAAGAGTCTGTCCTTTACAGAGAAGTAGGATTGCTCTGAATGTATTTTTTTTAAATTATCAGTTTTTCAGTACTTTGTGACTCCCAAAATTGTTGGAAATAGGTAAAAGAAAACTATACAGTGGAAAACTGAAGCTGGGAAACATGTAAAAACAGTTATGGTCATTTTTTCCTTGTTAGAATTATAATATATAAAAACACAGTTACATTTCACTTTTATTTTTATATTGTTCTTCATAGCTCATCTACAGCTTCTCCTAGAACACATCATGTATGATGTTTGTGATTACCCCATCCAGAAATACAAAACAAAAATATGTTCCCATGTAATGCACTTTGTAGTAGGATTGTTTATTTGTTGCATGTTTTGTTTCTGTTGATAACTGCTTAAGTCAAATCAAGAGAGATAAATGAGATTCTGTTTACAGTAAACATCTTCTGTATGGGCTGCAAATGCTTCTGGTCTGCTCACAGTCTCTCAAAGTCTCTCCCAGAAGCATAAGGGAAGAAAACTCAGTGTTCTTGCCATTTCACACGTGAGGAATGTCAAAGATATCCCAAACCAAGAAAGAAACAGCTTTGTGTTTCATCTTTCTTTGAAATTGTGAAATGAGGAGGAAAGGTAAAGAAGTAAACCTGTGGGAAGAAGCTTTGCCAGTGAATAGGAGGAATAGAAGTGAGGTTTGCCACATGGATAATGCAAGAGTAACATGATAGAGGGCAGCAGGAAAAGTTAATTTTCAAGAATATTTAATAGAGAATACTAAATATATATTGAGCTAGTAATTAGGAGGATACAGACTGTAGGGTATTTCTCAGCAAAAAAACCCAACATAGTAAGAGTACAATGAAATCTGTTCTTCAACTGTACTAAAATATAGAACTGTTACGATTTTTCTTCTCTGTTGTACTGAAGTATACAAATTCCCTTTACTATTCCAGCTTTATTTGACTCAGATGGAGACACAGTGCATCATGCATACAAGGAAAGACTGTCTGTCTGCAAAAAGCAACTGATGCACAATACCCTGCCCTAGCAGGACACATTGTTTTCCTGGAATAAAATTACTGGAAATACGAATAAAAGCTGCCAAATGGTAGATGTAGCAATCTCAGAGTCTCAGATTTTCAAGACCACTGAAAGTTAGGTTTATGGTAACAAGACATGAAAACTGTACATTTCTTTTCTAAGAAGGATACAAAAGGGAGGAAGCTGCTCCATTTGCCCTCTTTTAAAACTTCCTAACATAAAAAAAACCTTCAAGAGTAAATTCACCTATCAACAAGTGTTCTTAAAAGTAAACTAGTATATTCATACCTGAAAGGATGTGACATTTTTGATCTCAAAGTGTGGACCTTGTTTGGAACTGCCTTTAAAAAACCCTGCACTTCACAGGTGCATGAGAGATCATGCACAAAAGTGATTCTTTTATTCAAATCACCCTGGCAGTGTTCAAATCAGGTTTGATAAGGCCTTGAGCAGTCTGGTCTCGTGGAAGGTGTCCCTGCACATGGCAGGGGTGGTTGGGACTAGATAATCTTTAAGATTCATTCCAGTCCTTTAACATTCTATGATACACTTTAGTCACCTGCTTATTATTAATGTTACCTCTAGATTGGAACCCTCAAAAAAAGAGATGAAGAACAGTGGTCTCTGAACTAATGCTCTATGTCTATTGGCATGCTAGATCCTTTGATTTCCAATTTACTTGTAGATCAGAAGAATGGAAATGAAGGCATTGTGTATTACAAAAGTGTCCCTGTTTCTGTACTGTGGCTCTGGTGGCTGCAAAAAGGTCTGTGAGCAGGTCAGTCTGTGAAAAATAAGCTACTTGGTCAGCACAGGTTTAAAATATAGTTTCTGTTGATCTTGTCTCCTGTTGAATGAGTTTGCCTTTGTGTTCTCCTTCTAGATTTGGATTTACAGGTATAACTGTCAAAGTTGTCTTGAGCAGCCTAAGAGATCTTTTTTTCTTGTTGGTTGAACAGAAGATTGAGGTTTCATCTATAAGTATCTTTGCTACGAGACACTGCAAGGACAGAAGAAAAGCTAGAGGTCTTATTCTGCTGTCTCAGACTCTAAGATGTTAACATTTGAAGATATTTCACAGGCCTTGTCCTTAGAGATTTTGACAATACAAACACAAATCATCTAAAAGTATTGATGGGGGTTGATGACAGGGCTGTAAGGAAGCAATTAATAGGAAGTCTTAGATCCTGTAGAATCCTTCCTTTCAGGGAAACACAATGGCATGTGCTGAATCCAAGATCACTTTAAACACTAGCAAACTGTTGTGTAAGTTGAAACACAAATTATTCGTCAGGTCTCTGGGTCACTCTCTGGTGACTGGGAAGACCATATATATAATGGAACACTACTGAAACTCCTTAAAACCTGCTTTTAGGACCATGTCTTTCAGATGTATATAGGCAAAAAATAGAATGTAGCTCACATGTGTGTCCATGTCTGGTACAATCCTTAGTTGAGGGAGATAATGTTTGGGACCATTAAGAAGCTCAAAACTATACAAAGTTCCACAGAAAACTCCAAGGGCTCATGAAAAAGTGAAAAAGTACTATTTATATTATCTTTACCACTTTAAACAGCAAAAATCAAGTTATAAACTCACCAAGTTCTGTCCTATTCTTTACCTGTTGCAGTGAAACTGAATTCAGGCTTCACCAACAAGATTTCTTGGGCTTTTGTGTCTTACAGACAAAGCTCAAGGAAGAGAGGAACTACCAGTAGCAGAACCTCATCAGAGCCAAGGATATCTTGAGAAAAGCTAGAAGTCAGCCCATATAAATCACAAAATCTCAGAACTGCAGACTGGGTCAGGTTGGGAGGCACCACAGTGGGTCATCTGGTCCAACCCCCCTGCTCAAGCAGGGTCATCCCAGAGCACATGGCACAGGATTGTGTCCAGATGGTTCTTGAATATCTCCAGTGAGGGAGACTCCACAAGCTCTCTGGGCAACCTGTTCCACTGCTCAGTCACCCAGACAGTAAAGTTCTTCCTCATATTCAGGTGGAACTTCCTGTGCATCCATTGGACCAAATAGGACATATTTTAGCATACTGAGTCAACCAGCTTGCATCATTGTGAGGCCACTCTCTGTTCTCTTCAAAAAGTCATGGAGATCAGAAGAAATGTCCAGTGCCTGGAGAAATGCATTATAGTCAAAAAAGGCAGGCTGGTCAGCCTCACTCTGGTCCCTGTGAAAACCACGCAGTCCTCTTAAAGCCATTTATGGGCACACAGTATGATTGTCTTTCATGGTAAAATGACTGGTTTTATGAGTGGAGAGCAGTGGATGTCATTTACCTTAGCTTTAGCAAGGATTTTGACATCATGTCTCCCACAGCATCCTTGTCTCTAAGCTTTGATTTTAGAGTCTAGGTAGATAATTACTAGATAATGGAAATCTGTTGGGACTCAACAGCAGCCTTCCAATATCCAAGAACAGGTTGTCAGAAAAGATGGAGCCAGGCACACTACTGAGATACATAGCAGAAAAACAGGAGATGATAGTAAACAAACAGATGTTCTGACAAGGATAAAAGGAAAAAAAAAACAATGTGAAGACAGTTAAGCATTGGAACAGGCTGCGCAGAGAAGCTACAGAACCTTCATCTCTGGAGAACTATTAAAAAGCCATAAGCAACCTTATCTCAACTCTGTACTAACTGTGCTTGGAGCAAGCATTTTAGGTGATCTCCCAAAATCCCTTACAAATTGAAGGATTCAATGATTCAATGAGTAAATAAAAATTTCCTTGTTCCTGCACTCACTCATACCTACACTCACACACAGGACACTCAGGGGTTAATTCATCTAATTGCAACAAAAACCCTGAAATATTTACAAAAGCATTTCAATTGTCTTGGATCATACAGAGACACAGAGAAATAAGTGTCAATATAAATTTAGAAAGCAATACTTACTATTACTTGTTGGCTCAGGAAACCCAACATTTTGGCCATTCCAACTTTTGTTTTCTCCAAGCTGAAACAGGTAGAAAAAGACAAGTAAGTAAAGAGCAAACTGCTCCCTAAACAGAACATTCCTGTTTATAAATTTAGCTGAAAGATACTAAAAAGAGTAAGTTGCAATTGCCACATCTGTTCAAAAAATTTTGCTAACTCATCTTAATTTTTGCCTAAGATAGGTTATTTGATTAATGTACCCTTCATGAGTAAACATTAACAACTATTGCCTAATACCGAAATATAAATGTTTCCCCAAGGATTAGGTTCAACTCAATATGTTACCAAATCAGACTTAAATAAAATTAAATCTTTTAAGCAGCTCTCAAATGAAAACATAAACAGCCAACAGAGAAATTACATTCTAAAACAAGAAGATCCTAATAACCACCCATGAAGGAATGTGTAAACACTATAAAGTTCTTTGGGTGTAATTTTAAAATATCTACTTGTTAGGAATCAATTTAGTTACTGAAGTGGAAGCAAAAATCATAGCAATTTTCCATTATTTTAATATATTTTTGAGGAAACTAATTGTCTTCAAATTAATTTTATTATCTTTAATACTGGGTATTACTCTGACATGGAAAAGGGGAACAATTAACACAGAGGTTCAAAATGAAGCCACCACTGAGGTCTACACAGTAAAGAAGATGGCAGTGTTCTAGGTTTATGTATAAAACTGGATAAACAAGTCCGAGCTTCCTCATTACTTAGGAGCTAGTGACAACCAGCTCTATGAATGTGAAACGAATGTTCCTTTTCAGATTTCACTGGGATTTTGTGTGCAAACAGAAAACCTCACAGCATAGCAGGCTATAAGCCAGGACAAAGTTGTAATCATTTGCTCTGGAAGATGGGGTTGGAAAGTGAAAGAGATGAGAAGGAAAATCAACCAGCTGAAATCTGCCTCTGCATCTGAGAGGCTGCATTAAGGCTGTTTAGATTACTACCATGTCAAAATACAGACTACTAGATGATACATTTTACTTGGAAAAGAGGAGGGGAGAGCACACTGTGAAAAGCAGGTATTTCAATCATTGTTTCCCTGCTTTTTTTCTTCCCTGCAGTGAAAATGGGAGATGTATGATGGAAAGGGAGGACAGGCATTACAGTCAGCTTTCAAACTGGTCCCCTACATCCACGCACTTTAATTTCATATAACTTATTTTATTCATCTTATGAAGCAGATAATACGTACATTGGAAAATACGGGTGACAACAGCTCTTCATATGAATAAGGAATATGACATCTATAAACATGTTTATATTTACTGCTGTAACAACAGCATGGTTTTGTCAGGAATCCATCCTGACCATCTGCAACATGATGCCAGCACAAGCGCACTGTTACAATACAAGAAGATTTCTAACTTTCCTCATTCTTCTCTTTTTTATTGTTTATTAACTCGATCATGACGGGGAATTTAACAAGAATTCCTCTATGAGTAAGTGATCCTTAGTACTGCTGCCTCACATGAATGCAATCTACCCTGGTTTTCTTCTCTCTAAGACAATACAAGTGGCAAGAAGAAACAAAAAGATGGAAACATGAAAAAATTATTACAACTCTCCATTCTCATCCATAGAGCTAAAATTCTGACGACTGCAAAATGTCTCCCAGTGTACTTCCAGATTGCTCTCCCCAAGGCTGTACTCCACCATTACTGATTTCTTTCAGGAATCAGTTTAACTCAGAAAAAAACAGAGCCTTTCCTTTTTTACATTACCTGGATTACTTGTGCTGCCATCAGCACTACACATTGCTCTTATAACACTCTTAGGTCTCCATTAAAACAATAAATACAGTCACATTTTATGTACCAGGGTTAAGGGAAAAAAACCACTGAATTTGATTTTGCTTAGTTTTTAAGGGACGAGGAATGGAATGAAAGGACTTGAAGAAAAGGGGGCCCAGGGGAAAAAAGAGTTGCCTTTTTTACCATCATCAAAAAACATACAAGTGAAAATTATCTATTTAGGTGCCAACCTGCTACATCAGCTAATCTACACTGGGACCCATCTGGGATTCAAACAGTGAAACAAGTATCTTCTGATGGTATATCTTTATTGTGCAATTTATATGCAAGGAATTTTGCAATGCTCAAATTGATAGAGATCCAAGGGCTATTTTCCCTCTTCTCCACCACAGTTTAGTTTGAGAGTTAAAATTCTTTCAGCTAGACAAACTAACTTGTGCATCTCCAAATATGTCCAGTCTGTTATATACAGAAGATAAAACCAGATGCTCTAGATATTTCATGTCCTTAAACCCCAACAAAGCTTTAAAAATTTGTCATGATTTTGTTATGATACTGCCATTACATAAAAGTTGAGTACTTCACATTTTTTGAATACAGTAATATTTGTTCACTGTATTCAGAATAATATTAGGCCATTGTACACTAGTCTACCAATCCTAAAATGTCTACATCTGCAAGTATACAATTAAGCCTGATTTTCTAAAGACAATGCACTTGTAAGAAATAGCTTAATAAATGTAGGGAAACAAAGCAGCAGCATCCCTTCTTAGCCACTCAATTTTTTTTGTAAGGATTTCAATGTAACCGCAAGTTTTCACTATGTAGAGCTCTCCAAAGGAACAATATTGAGGGCTGATTTTTTTCAGGCTTTATCTCTGAAAAATACTGAGTAAATTAGTTCAGCTGATTTACAATCCAAGAATGAAAACCTGTTTTCATATTAGAATAAAAAAATTGATTTTTCTGTTTTGACTTATTTTTTATTAAAGCCATTTGGCCAAATTGGCAGTGAAGAAAAAGTTGATAGTTTTATACCACAGAAAGTATATTCTACGGCAGAAAAGTCTCAACATTCTGGTGAAAATGAATTATCATTTGACTCAGTCAGAAGGGGTTTTTTTTAAAACGGCTGTGTCTGCACAGTGTGTTCTCACTAGGAACATCATCCAGCTTCCAAGTACTCTGTTTAGAGTATTTCACACTTGTCTATGACTAAGACATATACTGAAGAACACAGTGAAGGTGAGTGTGAACAGCACACATATTGCTGCTACTCTCAAAGGAGAGTGAAACACAAGAAGGTGGGGCCAAGTAACCAGTACAGTATTTAATTTTCCATAGTTAGGAATACAGAACATATAGAACAGAATATCTTCATATTTACATATACATATATGTGTGTGTGTATATATATATATATACTATATTCAGATTTATCATGTAGTCCTAGAAAAGCCCAGCAGAACATTCTGTTGTCTACCTACTGCAGCCACAGTAAACATATAAGTAATTATCAAATTAGATACATGCAGTGAGCCTGTATATGACAGAAGCTGTTTAGGGTCCACAGCTTAGTCAAATACCTTACCAAATATCTTTTCAGAATACAAAAGGCAAAACTTTAATACCCAATTTTGGCTACAAAACCCTTCATCAATAAACTCAAGACAGGGGAGGAGTGCTAAGTTACAGATAGCTAATGTGGAAATACATACTTGCAACACATATGAATTTAAAATGCAATTCCTTCTTCATAAAAAAAAGTGACACACATTTTCTTTATGAGTCATCAAATGTGAAAAGGCCATTATTTTTCTGTAATGCTTTTAGTGCACATACAATGGGAAGATAAACATTGACTACTATTTCGTATATGAAAATTACTAACATTGTTCCTTTCTGTTCCTTCTGTTCCTTTGGGCTCTCAGGGATGCCCAAAACGGAATGAAAGCAAGAGGCACGTTCATCCTGATTTGTAAGTAGAAATAGGTGCATGGATCACGTGTACACTTGTGCACACACACTATTCCATGGAACCGCATTTCTGTTCCTAATTACTCTTACAGGAGCAGAGGCTGCACTTACTACTAAGTGTAGCTGTAGAGCTGTAGCTAAACAAAGGCTCGTCTGTGACAAGAAACTCCCTGAAACTGGGCGTGCACAAGCTTAGGCTTCCATTCTTACTAAGTGATTAGCTGATACAGCTCAAAAATCTAGACAAGGATAAAGTGTAGGCATCATAACAATTGGTTCTCACCTTTTCTGTCTGGTCTTGAAGAGGAGTAGAGGCTTTGTATCCCAGCTGTAGCAACATTGCTTCTGCTGCATTTCTTTTAGCTATTTTCTTGTTCGGGCCTGTTCCAGTAGTAATGTCATTGCCTACTTTTACCTGAAAAAGAAAATATATCATAATCATGATAAATGCAAGACTCCTTAATATCACCATATAATACTCTTGCTGATGTATCAACAGCTGTCAGCTCTTTTGATGAAGATGCTGAAGATGCAATCCTGAAAAAGCTAAAGTAGTGCAAAAGGGGACTACAGTATTCACTTAGAAGGGCTTGTTTAGATTTTTCAGATCACCAAGCTCCTACCCAAGAGTTACATTTTTCCGCATCTCAGTGCACACACAGTTGCCTCTCTCTTCCACCAGCCTCTGTGTAAACCCTGTTTTCCCTCATGAACCTCTCCCCCACTCTCTGTTAACACTGGAACTGCCCAAGGCTCTGTACTTCCTCTTTCTTGTAGGAAGGAGTGCTGCCTGCAGCAGCTCCCCAGCATCATCAGAACAGTATCCAGAACAATGGAGAGACAAACAGTGACCTGGAGATTTAACGAGAGTGGTTTCTAAAGAAGGATGAAAACCCTATTTGCATTCCTCCCACTTTGTCACACTGCAAGGAACACAGGGGCTGGAACTGCTTATACCTGACAAGTTTTGATCCAAACAGTCCTTGGAAAGAAGGCTCCTCAGCAGACCTGTGGTCTGTACAGCACAAAGGGTTTCTGACTAACATGATGCCTTTCCTAACACTAGGAGAAATTAAAACCCCAAAATAAGGACAAACTGTAGGCAATGGATATCCATAAAATGCACGGCTCCAACCTAATCTTTGGCTTTGGTATCATTCTTGAAACTCTTGGAGCTGTATGTGTCTGGTTTGTGACATGAGCACTCTCATCGCTGTTCACTTAGGCAATTCATAGCTCCTTGATAGCTGCATTTTGCTCAGTCCATTAAGCCCTTCTATTTGCCAAACTGTCTCTTAAAATAGTGCACAGTTTCAAAACCATGTCAAAAAAAAGGAAATCAAAATAAAATAAAAATAATAAAATAGTCAAGGTGATCTGAATTTAAAAAAAACAAAACCAAAAACAAACTCAGAGGTCAAAGACCTGAAACAGTTTGGAAGGAGCTTTAAAAAAATTGTCAAAAAAGGCATACAAATGGTAAATAAAGAATAAATGCTATTTAGTAGTTTATGTCATTCAATAATTCTTCACTTTCCTCAACTTATCATACATCTATTTTCCTGAAAGTTTAACTTCTTCTTTACTCAAATACTTCTTATTCTATATATTAAGAAGAGGATGTAAATAAATAATAATCATGAATATCCCATCAAAGTACATATATATACATTATTAAGCAAAAAGATTTGTCTACCTAAGCCAAAAATATTAGTAATCTTGAAATATAAACCTTATCTTCTATGCAGTTCACAATAACAATTAGAAAATAGCCAACCTGCTACAAGTTTATGTGCAATAAAATTGAGGGACTTTAATGGGACAAGACAAAAAGATAATTTATAACATAGCTCACAATAAATCAATGTGTTGCTATTTCTCAGACCTGTAAAACTAGTTTAGCTATTATTATAACCTCTATCAAGGATTAAAGGCCTGACTACAAAGAGAAAGAGCTTTCTGAAATTAACTTTGGGAACAGAACACCAACTAATGTCATCAGAGGTTTTCTTCTGTTTATCTAGTAGCTAGGACAAGTAATTGGATCCATTTCATCACATCTAAACTTGCTCTTTGTGTGACAGATAAAAATGAACATATTATCTCTGGATATTTTACTTCCACATTCAATTAAATTAAATGAAAACATGGTTTAAGTAGTTTATACAAAGGTTTTTTATTCTGATAAGGTTTTTTGTATGTCATAATGAATCCACTGAGACTTCCTGAAGGTGGGATAAATAGCAGAATAATTTTAGTGTGAAAATATTACAAAAGGGTGAAAATGAAGTTTAAAAATATTTGTAACACAGCAACTGCTCTATGGGGTTTCTTTAACTCTTTCTTTCACAAAGCTTCTGAGATACAGGAATCTTCTACATATTCACAGCTTTTAAGATTCCTTTTTTATCCAAACCAAAGACTTTGACATTATTGACACTCCTCCAACAAAAAACTGAATTTCCAGCCCATGCTGCTGATACTGGGCTTTGTTATACTGTTCTTCTTCTGACGCCTCACACAACAGCTACCAACTGTGGACAGGCCCACGGGGGGTCTAAGCATGGGGAATGAGATTTTCTGTGATAGCATCACTCTTTTTCAAATACTTTCAGGTCTCATAAAATGTTAGAAATCCAATTTTATATTCAAAGAAAGATTCTGCAACAAAAGGAACCAAATACTTTCTTTTCCTTCAGAGAGAAAAACAATAAATCATGAAGAAAGACCAATGAGGTCCAAGAAAATTAAGATTACTAGCTTATCTTCACAGACATAAAGGAGGAACTTAAAGATTTAAGTGAAAACATAACTAATTTTCTGGAGAAGGAGGTGCTGGAACATCATAAATTTTGCTTGTGATCAGAAGTGACATTTTGGTGTGGTTTGTAGACAAAAAGTCAAAACATGCTGAGGTATGCTGTTCTGAGTTGTTCCGGCACAAAATTACCCTTGAGTGAAAACACAAGAATACATAATCCTTTCCTGTTCCTAATCTTTCTCAACCTGCTGTTGTGCTATCTAACAAAATATCACAGTTGTATCAAATCTTTGTACATGTTCTTAATTTAAATATGAAAGGAACATTAATGATCTACTGTTTCAGTATTCAGTCCAGTGAGAGGACAGTCTAAAACATGTGGCTGGCTTTTTTTGTCATATGTCAGAGATAAACAAAGTTACAAAGAAACTGGAAATCTGAAAAAATTTACAAGACTATTTTTTAAAGCCAAAATGCCTAGTAATATGGAGCTATTAATACCCATATTTCAGAATACTAGGTATTATTGGAATCCTCGAATCAACACGAGCCCAATTTTTTTATTTTTTTGTTTTTGAAAAAGACAAGTAAAAGTAAATCAATCATGAACTATCAAGGACAAAGACAGCAACAATATGGTGAAATAAAAATAAGAGCATAAAATAATGCAAAACACATGAAAATCATCTAGGGGGCACATAATTAAATTGCCATTTGTTTCACTAAGAGAAAGAAGACAGTTTAGACAGACTTTCTGGTACTGTATTTCACACTATTCCTGTACACCTGACAGCAAGGCAAAAAGCTAAACAGAAAGAGATCCACTTCATATTATGCCACCATTTTGCTTGAGTTTGAACAAAACACAGCAAGGCCATTATTTCTAACGTGACAGCAAACGATACCTGCATAACAAATTCTCGACGGCGAGGCATTCCTCTCTCTGAAAGAAGAACATATTCTGGCTCCTTCTCCTTTTTGGCCTGTTGGATCTGAGCCAAACGACTGATGGGATTCATTCCTTGACCATATTCTGGTCCAGTCTAAACCAGGTTTAAAGGAAAGAACCATTATTTCAGTATATATCCCTGTAACTACTACACTGCTTTAATAAAACATTTACTAGGATTCTCTCTTTTGTATTAATCCCTTTGAGAGAATAAGAAGTAACTTACTTTCCATTTTCTGATCATGAGACAAAAGATAAGAATCCTCAGGCTCAAAGCTGTGGAAAGAAATTGTCTGCCATTTTTGCAGGTAGTGTGCATACCTTGCATCTGCAAGCTACAAAAACCCCCTCCTATCTGTGGAGGTCCTCATAAGGATGGATGAAAATTAGCAGATTCATCAGTCAATGATATCTTATTGCCCTGTTTCTAGGACCCTTCCCCCTAACCCTTTAAAGCAGGTTGCTTCAATGCTGGAACGTGCAATAACACACTAAGAAGAGATGGGATTTGCAAAGAGAGAAAAACCATTTGCCATACAGCAGGAAGTTTCCTCTTACAGCCTTCCTGCTTTCCTTCTCAGCACTCTAAGCCTTCCATCCTACAGTGCAACTTACAACTAAAGGTGTAGAGGGTTTACTATGTGTGTTGTATGAGTTTACTCTCAAAATACTTCTATGAAGTGAATGGCTAGAATTGCTGCTTATTGTGAACCACACATAAAGTATTTCAAATGCTTTACAGGCAATAATCCTCACAATAACATGTCAAAAAAGATGGTTGGTGGGGGAATTGATCTCATGCCAGGGAAACAAAAGGACTGACAAAGTGGTCTGTCCAAGATTACATAGACAAGGGAAAAACTAGAGTCCTTGAAAACTCTCTAGCTCTGAAATTCTTTTAATGAATTATTGCTCACGTGGCAAATGCTCTTTCAAAGCATATAGCTATGAAAATATTTGTTTGTAGATTTTAAAAAGAAATTAAGACCCACAAAAATTTATCTGAAGTCATACTTAACAGATTTATATACCATAACACAAAGAATGCACTTGCAAATGTAAATGGCATTTGAATGTAGAATTGTTTTTATGTTATGAAGCTATTTCCCTTTTATGAAACCATTTGCAGGCTGAGAGAAGATGAGCACTCATACTTGCTTGAACTTCTCAAATAACAAACAAGTGTTCAGGAACCTGAAGAAATGATCAGCAACTGAAGGCAAAGACTAGAGAGGGATATTATATTTAGAAAGCTGTGCAGCAAATCCTACATAGTGTAACTGCTGAAGTAGTTAGAGAAGATGTAGGTGAAAGAGCTAAGACAATGTCATACACAAGGGCAGCTGTGTGGGCAAGAAGCCAGGCAGAGACAAAATGCAGAGCAGGCTAAATAAAGAGCAGGCCATAAGATACAGCCTCATAAATATATATACAAATAAAAAGAACTTATTGTTGCCACTTTTTTTGATGCTCAAAACACATGCAAGTTAAATTGAAAGAAATGGGCACATTGAATGCATTTCAGAAGTTTGGATATTCAAAAAATAAAAACCATCTACCAACCATATCCTGCTTATTTTGACAATTAATGTCTCTTTCTAACAAGGCCAACTGTGTATAATTAAATTCAAGTTCATAATGGCAAATGGTATATGGTACTATAAGAGATTTTTTCATTATTATACCCTTAGCGTCTTTCTTGAGAAAAACTTTCCAAGATGTGAAAGCCAAAGCCAAAAGCCTTTTCCAATCTTCCAGCTTTAAAGATGCATTAATGCTGATGCTTTTCCATTAAATAATTTTGCTGCCCATTTTTTCCTAGAAGTTTCTGAGAATTAGATCCCCAGAATTTTAGTAGGAGACAGGTATATAATTAATCTAGGTTTTCATGAAAAATTACTTATTCTGTACTGAAGGCAAATGAAAAGAGAAAGGTGATAAATAAGTCTTTTGCACATTTTCCAAACCCAGTTTTGCACTCTCTGAAGTACTTGCTTATTTTGAAATGCTTTTCTGGTGGCTGCTCTTTCAGAACTCTGCACTTTGTATCCTGAGTATACAGATTTCTAACGGTCGTACTTTCAGTCAATACTAAAGCACTAAAGTAGTACCCCATTTATTTACTATTTCATGTCTCTCTCTCTTCCTTTTCAAACTAGGGAGGTGAGAGAGCCCAGGGAGAGAACCACCAGATATGCTAAAAGGGCCTCTCTGAGGAGATGATGCTTAAACTTCGCATGGCTGTACAGAGCTGCTCAGAGAGCTTGATCCTCCACTAGACTTGAATCAAACCTTTGAAGACTTCAGGGATGTGAGCTATTTATAAGCCATTCTCTTTGGGAATCCCACTGCATTCTCAGGATTTAAAAAAAGCCTAGGCATATTTGCACAGGCAAACAAGTAACAATATTGACAGTAACAAGCAACTGTAACAATATTGACAGAAAATTACAAATAAGCCTTTATTGATTTTAAATCTGACTGTTACTTTCTGAGCAAACATTCTTAATTGTGTCAAAGGTGGACATGTACCTTCAATATTGTTTTTGGACGCTTTTTAAAGTAAAGTTTTGGCTTTTCAATCACAGGAAGAGGAGGAAGTTTCTTAAGTTCTTGTAGGACAGCCATTGCAGCACGTTTCTTTGAGAGTTTCTTACTGTTGCCTTCTCCTTCTGCAGTGAATTCTCCTACTGTAACTCGTGTAACAAAGCTCTTCATGTGAGGAGGTCCACTTTCTTTAATCACCTTTTAAGAGAAAGTAACATTGAGTCAAAGCACTCTACAAGAAGATAACTTAATGTTTGTTATCTCTGCAATGAACTATTACTAGTCCAGTTTTCCTGCTAACTGAAGGCATTAGAAGAAGGTTTTCATAGATCTTGGACAAGCATTAATGACAGTAGGAGGTTTGAGGACAGAGAATTAAGACTAGTTAGATAAAGCAAATCTAACCACCATATTCAGCGTTTCACAGAAACTAAGAGTAGACCTACATTTTTAAAGATTTCTACAATAACACAATATACAACAGTTATGCATATTTGAACCAAGACTGATGGGTTTTTCTCTTTGCAAGGTGCTTCACATACTAAAGAAATTAAATCTATGAAGGTCTACCAGGCCTTGACTATTTCTTTATACAAAACATATTTCAAACTGTACTTATTTGGCATTACCTCAACCTGTTTGTAATATTTTTTCTATTATTGTTAAACCACTGGATGTTCATGGTCCCAAACTTCAGTCTCAATAGGTGCAGGCAGGATGCCTGCTCTCACTCTTGCCTTCCCAGAGTGCATTTGACACATTCTTGCCTCCATGACTCTCAGCTGTCCCTCCCAACAGTACTGAAAAGAATTACCAGAAGAGGCACCATAACTCACACAAAAACCAATCATTTATGAAAAAACCTCATTCATTCATTCCCTTTCAAACATATTTAGCATGACAATAAGAAAACCCATTTGAAGTACTTCTCCACTACAACAAGTTATAATAATATGGAAAGAAATTTAGTTATGAATGCTGTACCTTCCTTCAGCTCTTTTTCTGTCTTTATTTTTACACACACACACACCACATGCGCACACAGACGCATCTCCTTTTAGAAGGCTGATGCTAGGATGCATTCACCCACAAATCACAGCACTGCAAGTGCTAGGATAGCCATCTCTTCATGTATGCACCATTTACTGGTCTGGACAGTGTCTATCAGGAATTAAGAGACCTCATTTGGGAAAAGGTTCAGTTATTTTGTTTGATGGGCGGAAGCAGCTATCTAATTTAATCTTTGTTATATGTAATATGTGTAAGAAGACATTAGAGTATCTGACAGGCATCTCTTTATAATATCTTCAAAATCAATATAAATAATTTTTTTTTTCATTTGATGGAATTATATCAAACCATTTGTTGAAGAAGAGCAATTTCTCTTTAGGTTGAGGAGAGAAGGGAAAGGGAACAGAGGTAAAGGTACAAGGGCCTTCTTGGTGTAATAACTATAGTTTTAATGTGCTCAAAACTTCAATCTTAACATTATTACAACATGTTTTGTATTAAAGTTCTTTTTATCAAGGTCATGTCCCTTGCATTATTTAGTTTTGCTGTTGCACTGTAATGAGGTCTCCTTAGGCTTGTATTTCTTTTTTAAGCTCTCTTTTGTGGCAACTTCACCCAGCAAATACAATTACCACAGCATATATCAATAAAAAGACACAAAATTAAAATTAACAGACAACTTTGTCCCATTTTCCCAGAATAAGATGACATCTATGCCAGCATGGGAATTTTCTGTTGCAGTCCAGGAGTGTTCCCACTCTAAGATTCCAGGTATTAATTTCAGAGGTGTTTTCAACACTGCCTCTCTTGAAAGTTGCCCACTAACACTTGACCACATGAGATGGCAGCAGTGCTTTCAGTGCACTGACCCACGCTGAGCCCCAGGATGCTGCACTGCCTGCAGCAGAGCTGGGATGAGCCCAGTGCCAGGACCTCCTGCTCAGACACAGTCAGGCTTCGTGTCCGTGCTGAGCACCTTCATCGCACTGCAGCGTTTCCCACTCTATTTTACGGTATCTCAAACCATCCCTGTACTTTGCTATCCAAGTATTACAACATGCTTGCTGTAAAACAAAGTTAGATTAACCTTATTAAGGTCCTTAATCTTTCTGTGGTTCTGCAAATACTATTATATAGGTGTTTGTCTTTACATGTAATATAACGTATTAATAAAATATACAAGAATGTCTATACTGACCAGATGAAAAAGGGAAAAATAACTTGGTTAAGAAATATAATTGCTGAGTTCCTAAAATATCAGTTTATATAAGTTTTCTCATATTTATATAAATGCACACAAATATATATATGTGAGAGAAAGAATGTTAATACCAAATAATATTGTATTTTCATATACACAAAAACATATATCTTAATATAAAACTAATGCACTCTGGTGTGTTTTTCATCTTTTAAATTTTAAGTATGTGACACAAGGTAAATAATTGACTGGAAAACATTAAAAACTGTATCTTTGTTAGTGTGTAAATGGAAAAAAGTCTGTGTTGTCAGTGGAATGAACCCCATAGGATTCAGACGGGATCTGGATCAAGCCAAACATCCAAATTTGGTAATTAAGCAAAAAAATATTTACCTAACAACATTTTTGGTTAACCCCACATTTTAGATCTTTTTACTTCATATGATTTCAAACAGTTGTTCTATGAGCCTTGGGACAGAAAACACTAAAAAGAAATTCAACCTTTGCTATCTAAGAGCACTATACACATTAGGACATTAAACTATTTCCTCAGTTGAAAGATACGACCTGTGGACCTAATCATGGCTAATTTAAAGCTGAGAATTTGATTAAGGGTGACAGTTCATACACTTTTCTTTTTCTGTTCCATAGATTTAAGGAATAATTACAGCAAGAGAAAACACATGGGGCCAAAACGCATCTAAGGTCAAGTTACATCAAGAATGAATTTGGCTCAACTTAATGAATCATCCCGACAAATGAAAAACAGCAGTATGATTACAGTGAAAGAGTAACACTGCTTTAATTATTAATGAGATGCCAGGTAGAAAATTCGAAAGATTATAACAAGATTAAATGGACATTAGAAAATCCCCCAAAACTAGAGGAGACAAAAATCAGATCAAAAAAACCCATGTTTACATCTATGAATACACGATTATTTATAGGATTTTAAAATAGTATATTTCCAGGAGCTTGTGCAGGCAGATAAACCAGATTTTCCCAGTTAAAAAAAAAAAAAAAAAGAAGTCTGAATGTCAAAGAGTAAAACTGCAGTGAGAAGAGTGACCATTCTGCAAAACCCAACTGAGAGATATACGCAGCAGTCAATCATCCAAAGCCTTAATCCCCAGGACAGCAGAAGCCAGATGGGTGTGAAACTTCCTGCTGAAAACTACTCTCCTGGAGTCTGCAATTTGGCCTGTCCCTGGTTCAAAATACAGAATCTCTATCTTACTGTGATAAGACTGGGACATAAGAACACTTTCCAGCAGAAGCCTGGACAGGGATGGAGGGGCAGAAAATTCACCTGTTCAGGCACTCTATGCCTTCACTCCTGATACTGAGAATGAAAAAAAATAAGTTATTATATTTGCTACTCTAAAGAAATAACACTGATATCCAAAGAAAAATACTGAAAATAAAATGACAATCTGAATCCCAATGTGTTCTAATATCTGAAGCTGTTGACCTCAGTTATGTCTTCAAGGCTCATATACTCCTTACTGACAAATAAGGAATAAAAAACATATATAATGAAAAAAATTGAAAAAAAGCAAGATTTTAGCCTAGTGCCAAGGCAGGAATAAGAAGTGAAATGACCATTCTACAGCTACTCTAACAATTCCTACAGCAATCACTTTTGTATTCATCCTTAAAAACTGTTCATTGAGAGCCCCACAAATGCCTTAGAGCACTTGCATTTTGACTTAAAAGTTGATGAATCAAGGTTAGCTAAGAATGCACCAGACAAATACGGAGGAAAGTTTGTTCTTTGTTAGAACTGAATGTTTCTATTTAACAACTCAATAGATAGAAAGTCCTTAAAACTCATCCTAAAGTTCTTAGACAATTAAAACTAGTCACATTACAGGGAACAGGACTCTTCACCCCTGTGCAATTCTGAGGACATGTTTACATAGAACTTCGCATACATTCATGATCATTACTTTGTTGCATAACCCAGCACTGTTGGAATATTGGCTAAAGCTTTGTCAGATGAAGAAAAGGCAGATCATTTTATAGCTACCACACACAAAATAAAAGCTAGAAAAAGCTTTGATGCCTGCCTGGAATAACACAAGACCATTAGTAAATAAAATCCTATTAGAAACATCAGATCCTGGGGATTATCCATAATTGCTTAGCAGTTTTATTGAAAAGTAAGCCAAAACCAAGTTCAAGCAAAACTGTATTTGAGAATGTCACCTATACTTAGATTTAAAGGCAGGAAATAACACAAAACCTGTCAGGAGAGCAAGAAACTGTCTTTTTTCAATGTTGCTAACATTCTTTGGCAAGTGACACATTAGACTTTTCCTGTACAAAGTATCTCTGCCTTCACTCTCTCCTTACCAAATGCTCTCCCTTAAATAAGCTCAAACAGGAAAGAAAAAGACATTTGAAGAACTATCCCTCTCTTCTTTACAATTTCCAAGCTCCTCTGTGACCAGTGACCATACATCTCCTTACATTTTAGTGCATTGATTTGTATGGAACTATTCCAAATATTTTCAAATGTTTAAGGTAGAAAACAATGTTTGAAAACTGAGACATTAATTATGAGCTTCCTTTTTGAAACATAAGCATGTGTTTCCATTAGGTCTGATCTTAGCTAAGAGTTAGGTGACTGGCATGTAGTGGCAAACTGATACACCAATACTCCCAGACACCCTCATTTTATCCTCTAGATTTTACATTCTCTTAACATTCTAATTAGACCATATCACATAGACCACATATATGAAGCATATATATGCCTTTTTTATACCGAGGGATTCCTTAGTCATGAACAATATTCTTTGTGTTTCTTACCTACCTTCTGAGAGATTTCTCAGATTTCTAAGAAGGTCCAAATAGCTTATTTGACGTTGGCCAATTCAGGGACATGGGCCAAACACGTCAGTAAACGGCATACAGCACACTGTAAGGCATGCCACAGCTTAGGGGTTTTGATTCTTTTCACATGCAAATACATGCCTATACTTTAAAAGGAAAAAGCACTGGAGAAAATAACCATTACCAGTATATGCACTATCCATGTCTTTCATGCAGATTCAGTTTAAATGTAAAACAAAATGCAGAAAAATAAAATAATAAAAGGCCACTTACATTAGAATTTTCTGCATTAAAAAAAAAAAAAAGAAAAAAAACAGCTTGAAAATCTGGTGCTTCCTACCACAACAATGCTAGATTTTTACAACGAGGTTTTGTAAGAACTTTCTCATCGGAAAATAATTCCTGTTAGTATCACTCATTCTCCCATAGTTACTTTACTGATAGCATTGGAGCTATTCCAAATGCTCTTTATTACTTCAGGTAAACAAAGGTGTCAGAAGTGGGTTCATAGATAAAATCATATGAAACAAACAAAAAAACTCGTGAAAGCTTAAGTAGAAACAGATAAGTGAAATAGAATCAGAGCGGAAGATACTCATGACTTTCTGAAAACAGCACACTGAAGGTGAAATGTTCCCATTGGAACTTTTCTAACGTGTGAATGCCTACAGTTAAAGCAAAGACTTTGGCTAACTCTTTTGAAGATTATTTCAAATCAGACCGTGTGTGGCTACAGATTCTAATCCCACAGCTCTATAGAGAAGATGGTTTAACTGTCTTTCTGCCATCCAAGTGTTTGCAACCAAATATTAGATCTCTAAAAGTTCTGAAAGAGCATCTATTTTACAGGGAAAAGTCATTGTCTTAGGCTCTGATACACTGACAATTTTTCTATAATATTTATAAATATTAAAGTCATATTTATCATATATGAATATTAACTGTATTGAGTTTTAGTGGTACCTTTTTTTTAATACTTTCTTAGCAAGATAAATATGTAACACAGATAAAAATGCAACACATACCTCAAAACTGACAGGTATATTGCGCTTCAAAGCAATTTCAAACACTACGCTGATCTCAGATTTGTTTGCATCTTTGTCTTCTTCTGATTCTTTTCCTGTTTCTCCATTCTGAAAATGATGCATACATAATCATACTACAATTCTTAGAAGATGACCAAAATATAATATCCTTCTCCTCCCAATTTCTCAAAGACTTTTTAAGTCTCCTATCAGGCTGTAAATCAGCATTTGTACATCCATCTCAGAACCCCATTATCAGACTCCTGCTGACTGAAGCCATATATATTGTGCTTATGCTTCATAACAAAGGCACACATACACATTAATTTATAAATTAATTATAAACAGCAAAATAATGTCTTTGGATGTTAGTCTTATTAATGACATGGATAACAATTGACTGAGTACACACTTGTGTCAAACATGAGGATCAAACAGATCCTTTGACCTGTTTCTCTGGCTCTCTGTGGGTACCCCTTCTAAGCAAGGAAGAAATCTGTACTTCTTGGAAAGTACAGAAGACTGTACTTCTCTCAGATGAAATTCAGTCAATCACCCCCACACTCTGACTGGGTCACCAGGTTACAGGTGTCCTCAGCAGGTCCAGCTGGTTAATGGCCTCTCCATCAACTTCCCTCTGGGAGTTACGACCAGTGTGAAAAGGTAGTGACAGAGAACAGCTTGCTCAACACAGACATTATTTATTTATCCATAGGAACATAACAAACAGAGAGGCAAAGAGATAAAAAAACAAAAGGCACATGAAACATTATTCTGCCTAAAATTCAGCTTTGCTTTACTCTTCAGGTAAATCTAAATTTTCTCAGACAACAGCACAAGGATCAGTCAGAGTTATTGCCTTTTGCAACTGCTGCCTTTGGTGTTTGTCCCCCAGGCCACATTTCCTTAGTTCTCAGAGGCTTCACTTCCAGCTACTTTCAAACTGCAAAGCTCTGAAATACTTCAAACTGGGATCTCTCAACAACCATGTAACCTTGGACAGGCTCCTAATTTTTTATTAGTGGAGGTAAACATCAAAGACACTTGGGCTGAATTAGGTGGATTCCTGCAGAGCTCCCATCTTACATAACAAAGTCTGATCTAAATCTTCAGCCACCAGCATAGCTACAAAATCCAGATACCACAGTTCTAAAACAACATTAAAAAAGCATTAGGTTTTTCACATTAAAATGAAATCGATAAATCTTTTATCTATCTTTTTTTAACTCTTAATATATTAATCTTTAAGATAACACAGGGCCAAAAATCCAGCACTCAGCTACAGTATGCAGACGCGGAACACTGTTTGTCTCATGAAATTGTCAAATTTTGAGTCTGAAAAAAGCCATTTACATGCCTGATATTGATCTGGAGCTAAATACAAAACAAAAATATTATAAAGCTTATAGAACCTCCACTAAAAAAAGGGTGCTGTGCAAAACAATAACAAGAGTAGTTATCATGAAATGATGTAGGACCTCTAGTTCATTTCATATAATGAAATGTAAAGTACCACTGAAATCAAGAATGTAGATCATTGCTTACAGGACAGGCAAAGCATTGATTAGGTTCATTGAGGAAAAATCAGCAGATTTAAAAGGACAATATTTTAAAGTAAAAAAAATTTGGGAATATAAAGAATGAGGTACTAATAATCCGTAAAAAACTTCAGTGAGAATATTACTTGGTACTGTATTCAATTAAGTTTGTGCTTTATAAAGGACACTAATAGTCTAAAAAGGTGGCCAAAAAAAGAAAAAAGAATGAACTACTAATTAGAAAAAAAGAACTTTGCACTGAGACACTATAAAAACAATCAGTTCTATAAAAAGATCCAAAAATACTTAAGAATAATCTGTAAATGTATATGTGGGAGAGATTTCTGATATCTGTTGGTTACATGTAGCAAAGATAAGAAAATACCAATTAAAATGAAAATGAAGCTAAGTGAATTATAAAAGAAATATCTCGCAAATTATCTTTGAAATGGAGAATAATCAAGCACTGGCATAATTTACACAAAATAATATAATGCCCTCTGGACTGTCAGCAAGCCTTCAAGTCAAGAATGTTTAGATTTTCTAGCTGTACTCTAGTTTAACCAGATATGTATACTCTAAACTAGAAATTACAGTTTAAAATATCCTGATTAATACAAACACATCTGTCCAGAAAATCCCTCATTGTCCCGTCTGCCCTCACAATTTAACTCCTTGCATATTTTTTCATCAAACAGTAGAGAACCTAACAGTGAGTGGAGAAAAGGTAGGATCAAGGCTTAGACCTTAGTACTGAGCAATAAAGTTTCAAGCCTTAGTCATATGATTTCCCTGAGGAAGATAAAATATGTTCAGGAGTGTCTCAGACACTTTGGATTTAAATTTGATCCTCATTCCCACAAGTGACACTTTAATTGTAAGGTCTTTCTTAGCCTCACATCTATGAGACTGCAGAGGTGCTTTGGCAGACACACAATAACTCTTTTGTGAAAGCAAATTCACCAGCAGCCCTGCCCTGTTGGCTGATTGCTTCTTGCTTCTGCTCACCTGCTCTTCTACACATTTGCACAATTAAGTATTAAGATGGCAATACTCCTTTTCAGTGGTTTAATATGGTTAAAAGATTTTATCCTTAACTAAGTTTTTTCTAATAAAAGGAAAAAAGGATCGCTTGAAATGGAAGAAGAATATACAGAAGGCTGCATTAAGGACAGCCATGAAGGCCAAAAGACAGACCTATGTAACTACTGTGCTATATTCCATGGATCGCATTCCAGTCAAGTTCACTGAGTTCCTAATGGGATTACTAGATGGGTACCAGCAGGTCTGTCCTTGGTCCCTCGGGAGCACAGTGTCAGTGACTGGGGAGGAAAGAAGCTCAACCTCATAATGTAATTGGGGCCAGCCAGAATATGATGTGTACTGGCTTTGATCTGTGCCCGATGTTTGAGCAGCGATGAATCAATCATCTTCCATAGATAACCAAGCCAGTCAGTTTTGCTGAAGGAAATACAGTTTTACTAAGACGGACCATGTCCCATGGTGAGAGCACACCCCACCACTGCATAGCAGCCCTGTGTGCACTTCCCATGGGCAGCAGCAGGGCGGAGCCTGGACCTCGGCACCATGAAGCCCTTAAACTCTATTCCAACCAGTCTCCAGTTCTCCGGAGACCTACGCTCAGCTCTACCCAGTGCAACACGCTGTACTCCCTCCACCATGACCTCAGCAAAGTGTTACCTCCAGCCTCCTCCAGTTACCTACAGCTCTAACCCATGAAGTGACAGAGGTGTTTTTCATTACTAACCTGCAACCAGTGCCCCTTAATCTCAGCATAACCAAGCCACAGAGATTTACTTGACCGAGGATTCAATTTAGTCTCCTACCAACACACACCTGCTGTTGAGAACCTACAGTATCCCAACTGGTCTTCAGCTGCTCCCAGAGGTCTTGCAAGTACTTGGCTTCTTTAAGTGGGAAATGTTATTATATTTTTCCTTGCAATTTAGAAAGATTACTCTGAGAATAATTTTTCTGTTCAGTATTTTTTAAAATATGACACAACATTTTGAAGCACAGACCTGAGGTAATTTTTCTGGAATAGGCTCATTCTGAAGAGCTTGAAGGGCCTTCATTGCAGCATTATGTCTAGCAGCTTGACGAGTCTTTCCTTCACCAAAAAACTCACTGTTGCCAACAGTTAACTGGACATAGAAAATTTTAGGCACTGGGCAGTGATACCTGAAAGGAAGTAATGAAAAGAAAACAACAATACAAGTTAGGAATTTTACCCATCCATTTTATATAAAATAGAGTAGTATTTGGGGATAAAACATTATCTTTTAACCCAGAATAAGACTTAGTACTCAAATACATGGACAGTTCTTCAGCAAGGCAGTTGGTAACTCTGACAGCAGCTCCTATGTGCAAACCAGCTCTTCACCTACATTTGTGGAGCTCTGCAATGAGCTCTACTATTTATCAGCCCAACCGCCTAGCTCTGCTCTCTTCTTGGTTTAAGTCTCGACAAGATGAAACCTAAGGAGAATCAAAAACTCCAGTGGAAGCCCTGCCTGGGAGACAACTCCTGTCCCACAGACAAGTGGCACGGAGGAAGAAAGATTGTGAGGTTGTTCATATGAAACTTGTCATTAGCTCAGCTCTAAAGGACAACAAAAGTCAGATAACAGAGAATATACCTAGGAGAAATGGATCCTCACTTAACAAATAACTTGTTCATATTTTACAGCAATGTAAAAAAGCCCAAGATTCCAGGATTCCAAAAGCATGGACAAAAGCAAGGTCCATCACAACAAAACTAGATTGACTCAAAGTACTAGATTCAATCAAACACAGTACTATATTTTCCTTATTCCTGTTAAAGGATCCTTTTCAAAGTGTGCTCTCTCCACTTTCATCTGTGGACATGGATGGCGACTTTTTTGTATTAAGACTTTCTGAATTTTCATTAATAATTGTAACCCAGTTGTTTGTAAAACAAAATACAAACTTTACCAGACAGCAGCACACTTCAAACCCAAACAAGTGTGACTAAGTACTCTGGCCTCAATGTCCCTGAACTTTGTGCCTAATTCTAAAAATACACTTATATGTAAAGAGCCAAGCATAACACTGGCTCCAGCATGCCTCTAGCTATAGGGCCTTGGAGGAGTGAGCTAAGTTGCCTTTACAACATGCAAAAACTGGGTATTTACTTTGCTTTCTTGTTTACAATTTAACACACTTATCTAGAATTATTAAGGCCTGGAAATGCTTTTGTTTATGTAACATTTTCATAAAATTATATAATATCTCCTGCTGGAAAGGCTTCTGGAGGTTATCTGATCGAAAGCAGCATCCAGAACATGGTCAAGACCTGAAGTTACACTGTCTTGTTCAGGCGTTGTCCAAGGTATTGTGGAGGTCTCCAAGGATGAAGATTCCACAACATCTCTGGATGACCTGTTCTAATGTTGGACCACATTTTCTGGAAAACTATTACAAAGTTCCTACATGTCTAATGGAATTCAAACATTTAGCACTGAAATTGTTGCAGATTTGCAGATGGGGCAGAAATCTTCCTCACGATGCCAAAAATTACCAGCTTCCAGCCTTTGCCATCACAGAACTCCCTCCCAGTTTCCCAGCCCAATTAGCACTGACTCTCCTGCTCCTCCTTTGGTACGGCTGGGAATTCATGCTCTTTTACTTGCAGGGTCTTAGAGGATCCAACTGATCTCTTACTCATTTGATTTAGTGATGTCAGGAGTTTATTGACATCTTCCTGCATCTTCTTTACTTGGTAACACAAATCCTCTGACAGCAAACACCTCCTGCAGACAAGACCACTATCTCTATAGCCTAGCTAGAGCTCTGGAGCTAGCTCTGACTCAAGGTCTCTGATGTACCAGGAGAGCTGCTCCAGATGGTGCTAGGAACTGTGCCAGGTGGTGCATCACCAGCACTGCAGAGCACACACCCCATCCTCAGCAATTTCCGACTCCCTTCTGCATCAACTGCTGTGCAATCTGCTGTGTCTGCTGGCTGTCTCTGGGAGCAGTGCTCTAGGCCCTGCACTTACATGTGCTCGTCCCCAGTACCTCCTGAGAAGGGTGCTTGACCCTCTCTAATCAGGAGATGACTGGAAGGAAAGCTCAATGCAGCTTTTGACCAAGAGTAGCTGACAGAGTTTACAGGCAGCTGCTAGAGCTTTCTAGAAGCCACAGCCTCCTGTAGTTATCTTTTCCCTGCAGCAACAGGCACCCTCAAGTTCCTCAAAGAGTTCCCAAGAATCTTCCCACCACCCCAGAAGATGTAGAACTGGAAATGGCTGGATGCGTTGGCTGCTGCTTAGCACAAGACAAGCTGTGTCAAGCAAAAGCAGTAGGCACTTTGATAGCATGTCCCACCTCATCACTTCACAATCCTCTTTAAATAGAAAGAAATGTGGTAGTGCTGTTAGCAACTACCTAGATTTAGGGAAAATACAATATCCATCAGAAGTTCCTGTTTCCTGTTGACTTATTAGACCTACCTTTCTCTCCACTGCATGCAAAGGAGGAGAGCACATGAACTTAATCCACTTTATAAAATCAAATCCCACAACAGGCCTTCTCTTTTTCCCTCCCCCCTCCCCACCTTTTCTTTTAAAGAGTGTTTAGGGAGCTATTTATGTGATAATAAGGAAAAATGATATTCAGCCTGTGGCTCTAGAGCCTCATGCAGCTCTTTGGCATTGCCAGAATGATTAGGCTTTTACATGGTTTTGATTAAATTTCTCTTGGTCTCCTTGGCCTCAAGCAGAGTTGTAACAGAGCACTGATAACATGAACATTGCCAGGAAAGTACAAAGGAACACCTGAAATCCTCAGAAAATTAACTAAATCTGTGAAGCTATTGCCTTCTCTACAACAAGGAGCATGTCAAAGGAAACAACATCCTCCTCTTTTCAGTGGTGAGGACAGAGACTGTATTAACAAAAGCCTCAAAAGCAATTACAGTATTTCAGTCTGAAAGTACAGTGTGACAATTAAACTGAGTTTTAATAATGAATGATTCTGCATCCTGAAGATGTACACTCATGTAAAGAACAAGCCTACACAAAGGTAAAATGATGTATCTGCCACTGATCATTAACAAACCTTCTCAGTATTCTACATGTGAGTTACTAGAAAGGGCTGAAAGCATTAGCAATCTTTGGAATATTTATACAGAATTTGCTGATTATTCTGCAATAATATATTAGCACAATATTTTCCATAATAAGAACATCTACATGTCAGCTCTACACTCCTCAGTCCTCTGTCACACTGTTCAGCCACAGAACTGAAACAGTCAGGGTTTTGAACAGTAACGCCTCACATATGGACTCATTAGGCCTCTAAAAGTTTTAAAATTATCTTAATTTTAAAAATATGCATCTTCCTGCATTCTGCATGGGAGCTACAAATGCTAGGAATTTCCTTGGAGAAAATGTTTATGTAAAAGAGATTTTCAGGTGATACTGGCACACTCCTCACAACATAAGCTGACCAACACAGCCAAATGACAGAAGATTGTAAGACTAGAAGACAACAAAAGGGCAGATGAAATGATACATTCAATTGAAAGAAAACAAAGTGTGATAACGGATAATACACAATCAGTCATGTATAACCTATAAAAACAAGCTCATTTTCATCTTGCTCTGCTGGACATTTGAGATTCTTACCAAGATCCTTCAAATACGAGGTCTGGAAAGCAGGTTCCCTTTATTCCCTCTAAGTTCATAGCATCAGAAATCTACTTTTTAGCTAATGCCACTAGAATAGTCAACCTGAAAAAGGGTATTTGCTCTATGACTGTGACCTTGGATGTCAAGTTTCAGCAATGAGTAAATATTTACAACTAGTTATAAACCCCTAAAAATAGGGGTTCATAACAGAAATGCTGACAGACCTTAACTAAGTTGGTGTTAGTGGGCGCCACTATAATTAAATAAATCACCAAGGTCTGTTGACAATTAGAAAACTCATTTTGGTTTGCCACAGAGACAAACAAAAATTCTGTTCATTATAATTTTACTGGAATATGATGTCATAACATGTAAGCATACTGAAACAATCTGCTGCTTTTCTAGCCAAAATATTAATTGCATACTAAGGAGCCCTTGGGGCCTCTTCCTTTTTGGCCATCAAATCCACACACACAAAGACAAATAAAGTATTAGTACATACGTTATGTGTTCATATTGCATTTCCTGCATTTCTCTGGATTCCTCAATGGCATAAATGTTTTTGATAAATATTGTTACTTTCTTCTTAGAAAGGGCAAAAAAGCAAGTGCAGGATGCAGCTCACAGAAACCAGGAAGTGTATTTAGGTTTAGCTTCATGTTAAAAAGTCAGTGAGATTTTCTCTAAATTCTAATGGTCAACAAAGTAAAAAAGAAAAATTAACCCAATTACTTCCCCACTACGCAAGTGTTATAGGAAGTATTACCATATTCCCATTTCATAATGGAAAGTGAAGAAGACTGGGACCATATTTTAGTGGCCAAGATAAAGGCCACTAAAATATGAGCTACAACACAGTATGGGAAAACCATTCTTCAGATTCCTGCTCTGTGCTGAAAGGGTCATTCTCTGCACTTTTTCTATCTAGCCCCTTTTCCATATGAAGTCAATCAAGCTGGCAGCCCTGCTGGCACTGTTTAATCAGGAAAATGCTGTGAGCTTCGTGAGTGGAGGGATAGAGAGCCACAGACCATGCAGGGGAGTAGGAAACAGCATTTGCTGCGAACAACTTTTTCTCCGTAACATTTGAAATTTCTCTAGGGGAGCAAGTTGCTTAGTGCAGCTGTTCTCTGGCTATGTCCTGTTTTCCTAAGCAGTCCATTAGCCACGTGCATTTCTTACAGATGTGAGTTCTATGTTTTGAAGAAGGAAACATCCAGTATAGTCACTTTTGTCTTCACACAGTGAACCTTCTGGTTCTTTCAGCAGATCCACAACAACACCTGGGAACAAAGAGGCTCTCTTTTCCAAGTACTCCTTTTGAGAACCACAGTCCATTATTCTTGAACTGTGTCTACTACAGGCTAGGCTGCCTGATCAAGCGGAGCCTATAGATGAAGCCTTGTTGCTCCAGTTCCAGGAAGGATAAGTACTCACAGGCTCTTGTCCTGCTGGGGGACTTCAACCACCCAGACATCTGCTGGGAAAGTAGCAGGGTGAGCTGTAGGCAATCCAGGAGACTCCTGGAATGCACGGAGGATAACTTCTTAACCAGCCTGATTAAACAGAGCACTTAGAGTGAAAATGAGAATCTATCATCTCTAGAAGGAGGGTCAGGTAACTTGGGAGGACTGCAAGGATGTCACAAGGTCATGTAGGGAAAAGATTAGAAGGGCCAAAGCCCAACTAGAACTTTATTTGGCCACTATAGTTTAAGATGACAAAAAAAGTTTCTATAAATACATTGGCAGCAAAAGGAAGGTCTTCATCATTTGTTAAATGCAGAGAGTAGTGACAGGGGATGAGGAAAAGGCAGAGATACTTAATGTCTTCTTTGCCTCAGTCTTAATATCAAGACCAGCTGTCCTCAGAATACCCAGGTCCCAGAGCTGAAAGTTGGTGATGGGGAGCTGAATGAAGTGCCCATAAACCAGGAGGAAATAGTTAGTGACCTGCTATGCTAATAAAACACTCACAAGTCTATGGGCCCATATGGGATCTACCCCAGAGTAATGAGGGAACTGGGGAAAGAACTTGCCAAACCACTCTCAATAATCTAAAAGCAGTCCTGGTCAACTGATGAAGTTCCAGCTGACTGGAAATTAGCAAACGTAACATCCATCTACAAGAAGGGTTGGAAGGATGATCTGGGGAACAATGGGCCTCTCAGCCTGACCTTGGTTCCAGGCAAGATTATGAAAGAGCTCATCCAGACTGCCATTGAATGGCACATGCAGGACAACCAGAGGATCAAGCCCAGCCAAAACGGATTTACAAAAAGAAAGCCCTGCTTGACCAGCCTAATCTCCTTCTATGGCAAAGTGACTCATTTAGTAGATGAGAGAAAGGCTGTGGATGTCGTCTACATGGACTTCAGTAAAGCCTTTGACACTATTTCCCCCATCATCCTCCTAGAAAAACTGTCTGCTTGCAGCTTGAATGGGTGGACTCTCTGATGGTTAAAACCTGGCGGATGGCTCCGCTCAGAGAGTTGTGGTGAATGGAGCTAAATCCAGTTGGCAGCCAGTTGCTAGTGGTGTTTCTCAAGGCTCAGTTTTGGGGTTGGTCCTGTTCGATCTCTTTACTGATGATCTGGATGTAGGGATTGAATGCAGTAAATTTGCCAGTGACACTAAGTTGGGTGTGGCTGTTGATCTGCTGGAGGGTAGGAAGGCTCTGCAGAGAGACCTGAACAGACGATCAGTGGGCTAAGGACGACTGCATGAGGTTCAATAAGGCAAAGTGCCGAGTCCTGCTCTTGGGTCACAACAACCCCATGCAGCACTACAGGCTGGGGGAGGAGTTGTTCAGCAGAAAGGGACTTGTGGGTGCTGGTTGACAGCTGGCTGAATATGAGCCAGCAGAATGTCCAGGTGGCCAAGAAGGCCAATGGCATCTGTATCAAGAATAGTGTAGCCAGCAGGACTAGGAAATCCCCCTGTACTCAGCATTGGTGAGGCCATACCCCAAGTGCTGTGTCCAGTTCAGGGTCCCTCACTTTGAGGTACTGGAGCATGTCCAGCGAAGTACAACAAGGCTCATGAAAGGTCTAGAAAATGTGTCTTATGAGGAACAGCCGAAGGAGCTGGGTTTGTTTAGTCTCAAGAAGAGGAAATGGCTTTAAGCTGAGACGGAGGAGATTCGAATTGGATATTAGAAAAAAATTTTTCATGATCAGAGTGGTCAGGCATTGGAATAGGTTGCCCAGGGAGGTGGCAGAGTCACCATCCCTGGAGGTGTTCAAGAGGTATCTGGACCTGACACCGGATGCTGTGGCTTAGTGGTGTAAGGGTGATAGTGCTGCACTGATATTGTACTTGATGAACTTAAAGGTTTCTTCCAACCTTGATGATTCTATTTTATGATTTCTAAGCCAGGTAATAGACAGCCCTACCAGAGGGGATGTGATACTGGATCTGTTGGTCACCAGTGCAAGCAAGCTAATCAGGGACATAAGACTGGAGGCAGCCTGGGCTGCAGTGATGATGCCTTGGTGGAGTTCCAGTCCTGAGGGATATGGGTCAGGTAAACAGTAAAACTAGGCTCCTGAACCTTAGGAAAGCAAACTTTCAGCTCTTCAAGGAGATAGTCAATAGAGTCCCTTGTGAGACTGCCCTCAGGGACAAGAGAGCAGAACAGAGCTGACAGATATTTAGTGAAGTCTTCCAATAAAGCACAAGAGCTAGTAATTCCCAGGAGGAAGAAATTGGTCAAGGAAAACAAGAGATCAGTGTGGCTGCGCAGGGAGCTGCTGGTCAAACCAAAGGGAAAGAAGCAAATGCACAGGCAGGGAAACAACGACAGGTAACCTGGGAAGAGCACAGAGATGAAGTACGGTTGTGTAGGGATGGGGTGAGGAAGGCCAAGGTGAAGCTGGAACGGAACCTAGCAAGGGATGTAAAGAATAACAAGAAGGGCACCTACAAGCATGTTAACCAGAAAAGGAAGGTCAAAGAAAGTGTTCCCTCCTGAAAAACAATGCTGGAAAACTAGTAACAACAGATGAGGAGAAGGCTGAAGTACTCAGCAACTTTTTTTGCCAATCTTCAATGGCAACCTCTCTTCTCACACCACCAAAGTCCCTCCTATTGTAGGTAAAGGTCAGGTTCATGACCACTTGAGGAACCTGAATATAAACAAGTCTCTGGGACCCGATGGACTGCGACACAGAGTCCTGAGGGGAATTAGTGGATTAGTTGCCAAGCCACTCTCCATGATATTTGAAAAGTAATGGCAGTCGGATGAAGTCCCAGGTGACTGGTAAAGGGAAACATTGCACGTACCTTAAAGAAGGGTATAAAGGAGGACCCTGGGAACAACTGGTCTGTCAGCCTCACCTCTGTGCCTGGGAAGATTATGGAACAGATCCTCCCAGAAGCTGTGCTAGGCATGGGGAGGACAAGGAGGTCATTTGGGATAGCCAGCAAGGCTTCACTAAGGGCAAGTCCTGCCTGACCAACTTAGTGGCCTTCTACAATGGAGTGACAAGGGAAAGGCTACAAATGTCACTTATCTGGACTTTTGTAGAACCTTTGACACAGTCCCCCACAAAATCCCTCTCTCTAAACAGGAAAGAGGCAGATTTGATTAAGGGACTGTCAGATGGATAAGAATGTGTTTGGTTGCATCCAGAATGTAGCAGTTAGTGTCTCAGTCCTAAAGGACATCAGTGACAAGAGGTGTCCCTCAAGGATCTGTGTTGGGACTGGTGTTATTTAATATCTACATTAATAACATAGAAAAAGAGATCAAGTACACCCTCAGCAAATTTGCACATGACACCAAGCTGAGTGGGGAGGTTGTCACACCTGAGGGATGGGATGCCATCCAGAAGGACCTGGACATGCTTGAGAAACGGGCCCATGGGAATCTCATGAGATCTAACAAGACCAAGTGCAAAGTGCTGCACCGGGGTCAGGGCAAACTTTGGTATCAATACAGGCTGGGGATGAACAGACTGAGAGCAGCTCTCTCGAGAAGGATTTGGGGGTGCTGGTTGGTGAGAGGCTGGACATGAGTGGGAAATTCTTTACTGTGAGGTTGGTGTGGCACTGGAACAGGCTGCCCAGAGAAGTTGTGGATGCCCATCTCTGGAAGTATTCAAGGCCAGGTTGGATGGGGAAATCTGGTCTAATGGAAGGTGTTCCTGCCCATGGCAGGGAGTTGGAACAAGATGATCTTTGAGATCCCTTTCAACGCAAACCATTCTACGATTCTATGATGAATTAGTCTGGATGTTCTCTTCTAGATTACTTTCACATCCTCCAAAAACATTCTTAATGTAAAGTGAGCAAGATATTCTTAATGTAAAGTGAGCAAGGCACACACTATGTATCAGTTTTAGCCACAGACATCCCTTATTTAAATGCTGACCTCCTCCCAGCTATATAGATGAGAATTAAGAAAGATAAAGATCATGTATACTTGTCCCTGATTATTATTCATTCAAAAGATGGTGTTAAATTAAAAGTCAAATCTTTAAAAACTTTTAATGAATTTAATTAATTCTGAATGATTCAGTATTTTTTCTCTATTTAGTATTTGCTATGGTCATTTATGAAACCAATTTTGACCTAGTTGAAGAAAATCCCTAAACGAAAGAATGTTTAACTGGCTATGTAAGAATTGTAAAGAATAGCCATGTGATGGAAACATATTAACAGAAGGAGATTCAAAAGCATCTGTTCATTTTTTAAAAAAATAGTCAGAAAACATAACAAAGATGCTTCCCATTTTAAGACATAGAAACCCCAAAGCTTCTCTATTTCAAATGCAAGAATGTAAGAAAATCCTGCATTAAGCAGTCAAGATCCATGAGTTGCAGGCAACTGCATAATGTAATCCTCTTTATCTGTTAAGGTCTATTAGAAAACAAATGAGATTACTTGCTTCTGCTGGGAGGATGATCCAGAAGCTGAGTCGATACTTAGGAATCTCCCGATGTTCAGCTTGGCTATACTTTTACATACATTATTTTGTTTTGTGCCTATAAGATGCTATCCTGTAACTTATATAGCTTATTTACTTTGTTGTTTACCCTCCAAGGTGAGCGTTCCCACTCCCAATCAGCCTTTGCTCTGAAAAGGAATAAGTTAAAGAATTTCAGAACTTTTCTGTATAAAAGGCTACCCACTGTCTTGATCATCCTTCACAGCCCTTCCCCATATTCGCTCCTGTTCTTAAATACAAAAGCCAAGAATGGTAGACAACATACCATAGAAAAGGCTAACAGTGTTCTGTATAATAGCAATACTTACGTATCTATACCAGAAATATCTTGCTCTATGCATCTTAAAGATCACATTTGCCTCTTTACTAATTCAACCACATTAGTTCTTCTCAGTTTATCTTGCAAATACTTAATAATGTAACACTTCTGTTCTGTGATTTCCAACTGAATAATCCTCAGGTGACAACAGAGTTAGTACAACTAGTGCCTATGTTATTAATCTTACATTTTAGACTGGAAAATCTAGTCTCATTGCATTTCTAATATGTCAGTCCTCTCTAGCACCCAAGTCTTCCTGCCTGTCTTGACCTTCCTGTGTATCAATGATGCCTTCTGCATCTCATGAACATTTTCCTACTTCCTGTGCAAATATGTTTAACAAAAATAACTTAAAAGGTTGACTCTAAAACTGGAAGAACTGTACTTAATAATCTTCCTCCTAGTTTGACTTTTAATACTACTGATTATTTTTCTTTTCCTTTCCCACCCTACATTTCTTACACAAATCCCCTTCTCCTTCAGTTTAATGAAAACATTATCCTTATCTAATGCTATAAAACGCTTAACTGAATCCCACAAATACAGGATTTACTTTACTCTCTTTACCTAAAAAATGGGTACATAACATGTAAGGTTAACACATTTGTCATACACAACCTACCTTTAGTGCACAGTAATTTCACGTTGAGTTTTATACCCTTTTGTCTGTCATTATTTATACTTTCTTTTAAACTTTGTTATGAGTCTGGGAATTTTTCATGAAGCTAATGATAATTCCCCCTTCTACTTTTTTTATTTCCTGAGCTAGAGGCTATGTATTTCCTTCAAGCAGTATGAGTAACTTAGTAAAAAAAAAAAAAATTGACTCATATTTCCACGATCACAATATCGAAACATTCCTGAGTGAAAAACAAGAGGGAGGAGGATTCAGTTTAAACATTATCTAATGTGGAATCTTCCCAGCAGAATTTGTGATGACAAGACGATAATATTGCCACATCACTGTTTCTCTGAATTCCAAGTTGCTCAATACAGACATTTGACTGAAATAAATGTTTCAACATTTACTCTCTGCATTTACCACTACTTTGTTTATCATTTATAGTAAATATGCACGAGAAGTAAAAAAGCTGTTGCTCATCACAAGTAATTAGAAGAAACCAACAGAAAGCTACAGACATTTTAAGTTAAGGACTTTGAACCATCATGGATTAAGGTCACAAGTCATAGAGCAAACATACTGAACTAGCTATGCAACACTAGTTTCAGAGAGATGCTTCCATGTACAGTAAGTTCAGGTCTCTGCTTCCACTTTCATTGCTCTCTCTCCTTCAATCTAAACCCTTGAAGTCAAGATGAAGCACTTGTCAAAGTTTCAGAAGGGCCTCAAAACCAGCCCAAATACCCTCTCCTGAAAACAAAGAGAAACTGGTCCAAGATATATGTAAGGGAAAAAAAAAAGGCTAAGAAGAAGTAATAGGGAAAAACCCAGGGGAAAAATGAACATGAGAAAAACCTCCCAAAGTACTGTTTACTAAGACTAAGGCAGAAAATTCAAGTGAAAAACAACAAATAGAATCAAGAAGAGAAAAGAGAACAAAATGTTATGCTCCTCTGAAGAAGTATTTTTACCTATCAACTAAATAGCTAAGTAATAGGAATGCTCCACAAAACATCAACTTATTCTTGACTGTAAAAATAGCATAAATAATATAAGAACATAACAAGAGTACTGCCTCCAGAGTTAAAGACAGTAGAAAATGTCAAGTGGACAGTGCTAAAGTGGAGTTGGGGGCTGGGGGAAGGAAAACATAAATACAAGGAAAAAGAAAAGTTTCTTTTCTGTGACACAAAACCAAGTACAATAAGACTAAAAGGGAAAAACATAATGAAGCTGTGATGTACACTGTATACTTTAGAGGTTAAAGCAGACATCCAGAAGACAAACATCTCAAACTCTTATCTACTTCAGCTCATAAAATTTCCCATGAACTGTATTACTCACTAATCTTTACAAGCATGCAGAGTGGTTACTGAGAATGCTGTCCAAATAGCCATTACAGTAAAAGAACATAAACAATGCTGCATATCTGACTATGGTATCGTTTTCTTTTTACATAAGAAACTCATATTAAAAAAAAAAAAAGCAAACACCATGTCACTTGCCAGCCTAGACACTAAGTAAATAAGAGAATGAAGTATCTCACTTATTTCATTTTATCATATATTTATACCAGCAATATAATACTAATAAAAGTGTTACTAACAAAATCATCTCAGGGCTAGGATTTCATAGGAATTAATTAACGTGAAAGCCCACAGAAGAAGAAGGCCCAAGAAAGCTCACAGAGTGATTCTCACCATGGAAATTAACTTAAATTCAAATAATTAGTGTGTACTGGTCTACATTCTTTGCCCACTTTGAGGAATGTAAACATACAGGCATTAAATTGCATTATCATGAGTAAGAAATTTAACCTGTCACTTTAAAATTGGAAATTAAAGGATTGAAAGTAAGAACAAGCTGAAAAACCACAATTCTGATTTAATAAGAGACCCCTCAGCAGATGATTGCAGTTAATTGAGGATGCACGCTCCTCTACCTTGCTAGTTATCAGCTCTGCAACCTCTAAAAACGGCCATGCGTGGCCAGCTAAAGCTTCTATCCAGAAGTATTCTAATTTGTGCCATCAGACTTGCAAAGAAAAGAAATGTGAGAGAGAGTGCTTGGTAAATTGCAAAGGGAGAGCATTTTATGTTCCCCTGCACATTGTATCAGGATGCTGACAAAAAAGTGGATGGCCTTAAGAAAGAAGCTTTACCTACACCTGGAATGGGAAAGGAAGGTGTCTGTTAATTGACCATAGAGAAGATTGTAAAGGGCCAAAAGGTCAGAAACCAAAAATGATTCGTGAAGCCTTTCAGTGCTTCGATTCCTACTTAAAAGCATAAAAAGAGCAGATTTCCTAGGGAAGTAGACATAATATTCTTTAATATTCTTTTTTATTCTTTAATATACTTTTTCAAACTTTAATGGGCATAATGGATTTACACCAATGAGTGACAAGTAAATAGCAATTTATTGCTAATAAAAATATATAAAGTAATGCAATGAGATTGCCATAGTAGTGGTCACCAAAGCACAGTGATCTATCTCAGGTGGTTCAGTGAATACAATTTAGTATTGTATTACTGAACATTAACAAAGAAAAAATTTTAGATCATGTTAGATCAGTAAACAATAAAATACAAGGTTGCAGACTTTCTAGAAGGTAGGAAATGTAAGAAATGTTTTTAAGATGGGGTGGAATTGTATTCTAGAAAACAGGGACTCAAAAGAAGTCTTGAAGGACAGAGATACCAAGGACTGTTAAAATGGAATAATATAATTATTTAGGTTGGAAAAGACCTCTAAGAAAATCGACTCCAAGCATTAACCTAGCACTAACAAGTCCACCACTAAACCATATCATTAAGTGCCACATCTACAAGTCTTTTCCATACCTCCTGTAGTGGTGACTGAAGCACTTCCCTGGACAGCCTGTTCTATTGCTTGACAACCCTTTTTGTAAAGAAATTCTTCCTAATATGTGAAATGGTTATTACAATGTTTGACTTAGTTAAACAAGACAAACACAGAGATTATCTTTACTGAAGGGAACCAAGGCTCTGCTGCTGAGGTCCACCTCCTTAAGAATTCTCATTTCTGTTTCCCTGACACTAGTCAGACTTGAATCTAAATCTATAAGGTGATTAGACTCCACATTCTCTCTGTCATGGAACAGAACCTCAAAGCTAAGTTTTGGGCTGGTTTTTGTCCAGAGATTATTTCTCTTTTAATCACAACACTGAGGGATTCAGCCTCATTTTAGCAAAACATATAATCCAAACCAATTATGGTGCCAAAGTACCTGACGAGTACCTGTGAGTGTACCTATCCTTTCTGTGATAGTAAAAACCAACTTAAACTGGCATTCTTCTTTAAAATATCCTATAAAGACAAGTAGACCTTTAGAAGATCCTGTGAATTAGCACTTCACAAGAGATGTTAACTGTACTTTCTTTCACAGATCAGAAGCACCCTCCAAAATCAATATTATTGATAAGATGTGAAGAGAAACTGTAACACAGTGGTTGCTGGTGAAAAGTTCTGCCTTCAGACTGCATATATTCTGTTACAAAAGAATCTTGAAAACCTTTCTTCAGAATATTTAATACTTTCTCATTCTGTGGCAGAACTTTCAGTTCAAAAGTGACAAAGACCTTGTAAGGATAGAGTACAATTCCAGTCAGATCTTACAGAGTTATAAGCTGTTAAAAAAATTAGCCACCAACCTTTCTGCTTGCTTCCCTCAGGAAAATTATGGCAACCTCTCAAAGTAAAGTTTGAGGTCTAACAGCAGTTCACCTCTGTCATTACCAAAACAAGCAGGCAAGGGAAAGAGAACACATTTACTGGTAACCAATATTCAGGTTCTGGACACAGCAGAAAGGCCATAACAAGAAAGGAGGCCACACAGGCTTGTTTCCATTGAATCCACTATCTCACAGGTGTCCCAGCTGAAATATCCTTAGTTCAGCAGAAGTACAGGAAAAAGATAAGGGTGAATAACGAGCTAACTGTGTGGAAAGAACAAAACACACCCAAAGTATTCCTGCTCCTGGAGCAGCATTCTGAATCAGTGCTTGTTTTCATACATACCAACAAGACTAGTCTCCTGTCCATATTCTGAAAGTAAAGCCGGCTGTGTTAAAGGCAGAGCTAGAGAAAGAACACCCAGTGAGTTGCAAAGCCAACAGACTGAAGCGATTCACAAGGTGCTGAGGCAGGCTGTTGGCTCTGAAGATCTTTGGATCACAAGGTTTACAGGAAGTCTCTCAAGTGGAAGGGCAGTGTTGAAAGAGAGACACTAGGAAACCAAGGATAAGGTCTGTATTATACTTCTTTATGCTTTCAGCCTCTGTGAGAACACAAAAAATCACATCTCAAACGTGGAGCGACACATCTGGAGCCAGATGCATTTCCTCCAGAGCAGAGAAAAATCTAAGGAAGTTAAAAACCCAAATTAAAGAACACTGTCCACTGAAGAAGCTTCAAGAGAAATAGTCAAAACATGAGCCAAGGACCACAGAAGGCAAGGGCAGTCCTCTTAGCAGATAGACCAAGAAAGCAAGTGGTCTGGGAAGATCACTATATCCAGAAAGAAAATGAATAAAAATATTAATTAAGAAAAGATTGAAATATTAGAGCTTAGGAACTCCTCTGCAAATAGGGCCAAGAAGTCATTGACAAAACTACTTCATCTTGAGAAAGACTGTTTAGAACGCTGCAATACTGTAAAATGTCATGCCTGGTGCATCACATTTTAGGCATGAAGAGCAATGAAGCATCTAGATGCTCTACAATTTTAATGATACCAGGTAAGTGCATTGACTTGGAGAATGAAGAGACGCTGCACTTGGAACACTAACCTCAAACCTTGCTCCCCATTCAGTCAGCTTGATTTTTAGCCTACATAACACTATTTTAACAGCCGTCAGTGTAATATTGTAAATACACTTAAGAGTATATGTGTTATTGATCCCTCATAGGTTAAATGTACCCATTAATGCAGTGGATGGCAGTGACAGGATGCATTTGTCGGAAGGATTATATGCACACTGTGCCAGGACATGTCACCCAACACCATTTTGTGCGCATTGTGCAAATTCATGATAACAGGGTGAGGGGACTGCAGAAAAATCAATCTTGGACAGAATTTAGTGGAAACTATAGATTCCATAGCAGAATCTGGGTTTTCTGATCCCAGATACTCTACATATTTTTAAGATTTAAAACACTGTAGAAATTAAACATTAGCTGTCAAAGAATTTACTGCAGGAATAAATATGCTCTGCCATTTAAGGAATCTTATTTTGTTTTAAGCCAACCATATGATCACTATTGTTTAAACTGATAGCTACTGGCAATGGCAAAGCTCATCACCTGCAAGCTCCCTTGCCACTGTTCTTTTGGGAAAACTATCTTAACACAAACAGATGTTTCTGCTGTTTTAAACCAACAGGAAATGGACTGACTTTCTCCCTTTTCCTTTCCTAGAAACAGATACTAGCAAAGAAAAATCTTAGCACAGCTGTACTCAACACTTTTCTTGTAACAATATGTCTGTGTGGGAGGCAGGCAACTAGTGGGAACAAACAAGCCAGGGGAAGTGAAATGTAGAATGCAGAAGATGAACACAAAGAATTAATTTAGAAGTCTGTGACTGGATTATTACACCATAATGCCAATACACTAGCAGAGGAAATAAAAGGGTGATGTACAAGACTTTGCTTTAAGATATGATCTGAATCTTATCTCAACAGGTAATGCACACAATGGAATTAAGTATCAGCTGGCAATCTCAGTCCCTTCCAAGCAAATAGATGTTCAAATCATTTGAAAGCTTCATTAGCACAAATAGACTGCAGGTTTAGTGGCCAAGTTGCAGCCTTATCTTTAAGGAAATGTCTTTAGGTCAGGCCTGAGGAATTAATTAATATGATGAAATGCAGAATTCATGCTTTGTGCAGATAAACCAAACACTTAATTGTCACTGCTGACAAACTGGCATCCTTTACTTGCACTAGATTTACATAAAAAAGGAAAACTGCCATTGAAGAGACTGCATTAGAGCCTCAATTATTATGGGAGAAGAAAACTTGAAGAAAACGATGAGACAAAGCCTTGCAGAAAACCTGGTTTTAATTGATTTATGCTGGAATTATGACATTTTAAAGTAATGAAAAGCTTCAGGAAAAAAAAAGCAACTTTTTTTGAAGGTGCTGTTGCTGAGAAATTCTTGCACAAATTCATGCTGCCATCTAATGGTCTAAATCAGCCATTGCCAGCTGAACAATTACATTGCTAATCTGAACAATCACTTGCATTATTCTTTGGACTGTTCTTTATTTCCCTAAGTTTTAATTCTTTGAAATTGATATCCGTTGTTCAGAATGAAATAATAGCATATTTAAAGAGATACAACCTATTCTAACCAAACTCTTAATTTCTATTTCCAAGTAGTTTTTAATATTTCTTCCAAGGTTTTCTTCTCAAACTACTGGGAGGAGCACAAGGAATGCAGAAAGGAGTTTTTGCAAAGTCAGTTGGTAAACATTTTTATCATCACACCTCTCAATCCTTAAATGCAAATTTTAGGACAGAATTTTGTAACACTGACTGAAAATACAGGCAAAGCACCTTTGACTCTGGCCTTTCTAGGGGAGGAAAGTTGTACCCTATGGCTCAGGTCTGAAGTTAACATTGTAACAAAGTAAAAACCCCAGTGGCACCCCACACTGCTCCCCCACAAACCAAGGGGTTTGTTTGCTGTAATCAGTTCAATACAAGGGGCTCCAGAACTGAGGGTTCACTTCACTTGGGGAGCACGGGCACTGCGCTCCACAGCCAAACAGCTTCTTGCAGCAAACCAGTACTTTATTCAATCAAAAGCATTTCAGTACTTGCATGCCTGCCTCTCCTCGAAACTGCTGTTACCCAGATATGTCCCTAAAGAGTTTGTTCTTCTAATACTTTTCTCTCCCACTTCTCTCTGGGGAAAGATTTTTGTCCTTTTTTCAGTCCTTCCACTGCGACAGTTGAATGGCTCCCACTGTAGCACTCATAAAATTATTGCAAATCAACATTCTTAGGATTATTTCTCAGAGCAGGATTCAGCTCTAGATTCAGATGCCTAAATTTAGGTATTTATTTAATGTGTAGAAAGTAAGTTGCTATAAAAGTGAAGCTCTGGAGAGATCCATACAAAACAGAGACAACCTAGTTTAAGACATGATGAACAGCATTCTAGACTAGGAATTGTTCTGACTAATCCTTCCACTGGTTATAAAGGGGGACTGAGTTTCTAATGCATAGGCAGAGACTATTTGAAAGGCATTTGAGCTTGGATTAGAATCCCACCAGCACCATAAAGAACTGCACCTAGCTGCCTAAACACAAGCACACAGTAACAATCTGAGACGCAGTCATGTACCTAAAACATCCACATGATGTGACACAGGACTGATCCATGAAACAGGCGAGTTTCTCACAAATAGCTGGAGTCCTAGTGGATTATATGAAATGGTATGATGACTGAACATAGCTTTTAGGGATTCCTTCAATTGCCTAAACTTAGCTACGCAGGGCCATTTGAAATGCTCTAGGGTATCTTGCCTGACCTTCCGCTGTCACTCTAGTAAAGGTCTCCTCTAGGTCTTCTGCCAAATCCACTGGTCCCATGTGGATGTCTCACACACCCTAAGATGTCTCAAGTGGCACTAGAGGCCTATGTTTAGGCAACTTAGTGTCCCACATCTGCCACAGTATATATGCTTGGGAAAAAAAATCTGCTTTACACACAGCTGTGCATAAAATCCTCCTCTGTTGCAGCAAGCCCCAACATAAAGCCTCAATAATGGGAATTCAGGAACAGATATTAGGCTAATCGTGTGCCTAGAGGAACAAAAAGACTCCATGGAGTAATCGGAATTTTACATTTTCCAGGCTGCTGGCCGATCTAATCAATAAAAGATCGAAGTCTTTCAGATCCAACAACCTTTTATATTATGCACTGGAATATTTGTGCCTCAAACAGATGAGGGTCTCTATGCAGAGAGCAGTCTTCTGCTAGAAGGTAAACAGGGTGCTCAAGGAGCACAGAAGAACATCTAAAGGTCGGTCAGGAAAATTGCAGATTTCATTCTCTTTCTGTAAATTAGATAACTGTGTTGTATAACTGTAGGTGTAGTTTTGGAGATGGCAACATCAATAGATTTTTACATTGTCTCCTGCATTGCAACCCATGCACTTCAAAATTTGGCTTCTACAGCTGTTCCTCTGGCTAGATTTTCCTTTTTTTCCCCTCATAGGACTATGTAACTTTTGTGAAACAAATGAAGTTGGGTGAGGATTTAGACTGCATTACCAAGCACTCATGTCAAGTAACACTTCCCTCAAATCTTTTCCCTTTGATGCACATATTAAATCTTTAAGGCAGCATTCATAAAAGAAAAAAATCTTTTCATTTTATTCCATTCTTTCACCATACAATCTTTTATTAATATGACTTGACAATTTTAGTAATTTATCCAATAATCACACAGTCTATTCTCCCTTTGATCATTAGATTGGATAACATGTTAGTCCACTACGAAGCTAGCAGCTGCAGATGTAGTTGGCCGAAGACCAGCCCTCAAGCTTTCTTTTATTATCCCTCATTTTTAAAGTGCTTGTTCAGTATTTAGGCACGAGTTCACAGGGCTGATATACATCACCTCAGGAGCAGAGCAGTCTAAGCAAACAGTTCCATGCAGCAACTGAGTACCCAGCAGGGGAGCAGGCTACCTGGCAGGTAGGAATTCCATGCCCAGGTAGGGTGATGCCCCGTGCTTTGTGGCCAGGCAGCGTAGCTGGCTCCACAAGAGGCAAGAATATGCTGCTGCTTTATTTTTCTGAGTTTGGTCTTGCAAGCAGCACTGTAAAGAAGCATTAATTAACTTCAAAGAAAAATGTGCTCAGAATGGCAGAGCTATGAAAAAAGAGAAAAGGAGAAATGGTTTGTGCTCTCCCCCATGCCCTGAGGAGAAAGGGGGTAGTCTTCTCCTTAGTCTCCAGTACAGAACATATATGCAGGAAGAAGCAACCATACACAAGACTAAGATGAAGGCTCAGTGCAGCAGAAACTGTCCAAGTGCACAGAAGCTGTAGTTTATCCTAGAGACACCACCACTTTGCGTGACATGCTTGCAGAGCTATCACAACATCCAAATTCCTTAAAACCAAGCAAGACACTGCTTTAATTACTTTATTTCCGTTCTTTAGCTTGTCATTGTTTTGTATTCCCTTTTTTCCTATATTTCACGAGTGTTTTTAATTTTGAAACCTCTTTTTTTTTTTTAATACAGATTTTTCAAGCTCTCTAGATTGTGGTGAGACATATATTAAAGAATTTTATATATTAAGAAAACAACTTCTGAATTCTCCCAAAACACAAGCATTGGGTTTTATGATCTCTTTAACACTACTTTCCAAACTAAAACATCAAAAGCTGCTGTTCAGTTTTATTTCTTGGCTGAAAGCTCTTAGTTTAAGTAAGTCTGTAAGATATAATTTGTTCTGTCACTTACAGACATTGTATAATTGAAAGTACTACAGGACAATTAAACTTCAGGAATTACTCTCTTCAATTCTAACCAAAGAAACCAGCATTCAATGGAAACAAGGCAAGCTGGACAACCCTGCAGTCAGAATTGATACCTTATTTTATTGTTTAACTGCTCTAATTTAAACAGCCACATTGTTAATCCTTTTTACATGGTTGAAGCCAATTGCATTTAAGCCAGAGATGAGAGGGAGCATGGCTTCTAGCATTGGCTACAGATATGAGAGTATGCACATGTTTTGTCCTCAGCTCTGCCAATAGTTTTCAAACCTGACCCGCTGTCTCAAGGCTTGGCCTGTGCTGAGTAGCGTGCCAGTTCTTCTGACTCGTGCCAAATGCTGTGCTGACAAACACGCAAGCTACATCAGTTAGCAACCCGGCCCTGAAAGCATCAGCACCTCCTTCCCCAGAGACAGCCTGTAAAACTCTTAGATTAAAAAAGCCATAAAAAATGAAATGTTCACCATTTTTAGCTTTTCTGTAACACACAGTGTTTGAACAGAAAGGTCTTCATGTGCCTTTGTTGCAAAATTGCTTGGAACTCCAACCTGTGAGCCTCTAAATTGGTTGTATGTAACTCGTAAATTTTGAGTGCCAAAAGAGTATTTTCCTCTATTATAATTTCTGTTAGGAATACAGAAACCTTTGTTAAATAAGAAGTTGTCTAACACGGCCAGATTCAGGGTTGACAACTTTTTTAAAAGCTCTGTCTTATCAGAGGCCATCAAACTTTCTTCTACCAAACTTGCATGGATTTTACCTCAATAAAGAAAATCCAGAGAGGGCTGCAAGTTCTTATCTATACCGTGAAATGAACTGCAGCATACAGTTACCCAGACTACCAGAGACCTAAGCTGGTAACTTCACATGATTCAGCTCAGCATCACACAGACTTCATCAGCCTGCCATGATATGCAGTACAATGGCAATGACCCAATGCTGTTAACAAGTTAGCCAGTACTGCTTTCACTATCTTGAGTGAAGAGTCAGGATGAAAACATTCATACCTCATCCAGTTCCAAGCTGGACTGTATTTTATCTACTTAGCTACCCTAAGAGGGGAGCTGACTTGCCCTGCACCTCCTAACTTAGCACAGGAAGAGACTTACAAGGCTAAGACCTCACCACGGTGTTACACACTGCCTTAAATATCTTGCTGCCTGCCATGCTGAGTTTTGCAAGCACAAAGCTCTATAAACAGCCAGTATTTCAACACCTACCCTGGTGCAGCACTATCAGCACTGTGAGCAACAGGTAGCTAGAGCATGTCCAGATAGAAACCACAGAATTACTACGGGAAAGTGTTACAGGGAACATTTGCTGAATTGTAGAGAACACCTGTGGAAGGATGCTCATTTGGGACATCTCATCACTTGCCTCCCATGCTGACTGCTGGGAAAACCTTCTCCTTTTCATTTTTTCCTCTCACTTGTTCGCTTTCCTTTTTTCCATGAAAGTAACTATCACCTTCACTATAAATTTACGCCATCAGCTGCAGACCTTGCAAATGGATGTCTGCCCTTTACATGTAAATCTGCTTCAACATCCTCCATGCAACACACTGCCCATATAAATACGCTCCACGGCACGTGAGAGAGTAGTCCTTCACACAAAGTTGCCCTTACATTCCAAATACACACTGCCCCTCTCTGGTGAAGGCACAAGCTCCTGCGTGACTAGAAAAGAAGGTGTCTAAGTACAGTTGTAAGTCGAGGAGTAACTCCTCCTTTCCTCTCCCCCCCGAAACTGATTAATTTCTAAGCAGCTCAACTACCAGTGCTGGAGCCAGGAAATATTCAGGAACACAAAAGCTGGGGACAAATGAAGGAGGAGGAATCACTGCCACTTTGACATAAATTATCTTAGCCTGACATGGAATCTAGCTGTCAACTTTGCATACAAATTGCAGCTCTCAGATCGCATTTCCATGAGATACTGAAAAGGATCTCTTGTGCCGCTTGAAACACTAGACTTAACTAGTGTAAAGATATGCCCTGGAATGAACTTAATACTCTATTTTTTCCTGAAGACATCAGTCTTGCCAGAATCAGTTTCCCTAATGCAGTCTCCTAATCTTAATCTGTATCTTCACCGATTTGAAAAGCACATTCTTTTAAACAGAGATCAGTAAAGGGAATTCAGACACAGTATAAAAGACAAAGCTTCCAACTTATTAAACATATTTTGTATCTGTTTTAATAACAGAAAATAATCTACAGTCAGAAACTAATGAAAATGAAAAATACTTCTTGCACCATATTATCTACATTAATTCTCAAATCTTGTTTTTAACTTTCTGTATAGTCTGCCTTTATTTCGGTACTTCAGCAATACTTCTATTTTACTACCCAGTTTCCAAAAATCAGCAAACTAATGCTAAATACAATGTGGCAGTAGAAGAAAATAAATGTAACATATTATACCACAGGACCATAAGAGAGTGCTGCATCATGTGCCTCCTATTTCAAACTTCGCTGGCTATTGTAACAGATCCAGACTGTCTCCGGGCTTGCCTGCGGTGAGGGTGAGTAGGAGGCGCCGCCTGGAAGAGGTGCAGATCCTGCCCGTGACAGCCGGTGCCCCCCGCTGCAGCCAGGCTGAGCCGCGTGGGCTGTGCCGAGCTGCAGGGCCCGTGCCCTGCACACAGGACAGACTTGTGGCAGGAGACGGGCCCCTGGGCAGCTCCCCCTCGGTACCACCTGCATGGCCCTGCCTTTATCTGACAGCACAGCACGAAGTTCTCACCTGACCATCACTCCTGATTGCTCCTGACAGGGCTGTCTCCTTGTAAGCAAATCCTGTAAGACTGTGAATGAGCAAGAGGGGTTAATCTCTGCTGTGGTTGAGGTCTGCATGGTGTGGTGCCCGTGGGGAGCAGTCCTGTTCAATGTCACACCACTCAGGGCCCAAGGTAGCTGAAGGTATGGAAGATTATCTGCCATATTCTCTTCTTAAACTGGCAGCTCTAATAAACAGCATTTAAATGATACCTTACAAAGTCTACGTGCCTTTCTTACTGTGATCATAAAGGACCAGCACCTCCCAATGCAAAACAAGGCAAAGAACAATTACTTCTAACACAGTAGTCCATCAACAGTACTATACAGATCATTTTTCTGCTTCCTCTTTACCCTGGCATTCATGTGTATACATGGTGTGTGCACAGCAGGTATGTGTTCATGCAGATAGACAGGTAGGTCCAGTTATTTACTACTTGGTTTTACTTCTTATTCAATTCACTAGCCACAGTACTATTAGCTATTCTGCATGGGTAACTGCACTCAAATAAACACAATGAAAAAGCAAGCACAGATTCTGGCCTTCTGTCCCACCCAGCCTGTTTGTTTCGTGATGAGAAAAATCAGGTGGCCTTGGCTACCTAACACGCCCAGAAAAAAAACCTTCATGTATCATTTTACCCTAACACAGAAACATGGCTCTCATGAAAGAAAGTTGCCAAAGAAGCTAACTTGTAGATTGAACTAGACATACTAATAATTTTCTATGAAAAGAAATAAAATATTAAGAGTTAGTAACTGCTGACTGTTTTGATGTTCTAATTCCACCAATACCTTTCCATAATTAAGTGCAGATTCCAGAATTCCACATTTTATGACTTTAAATAGATTTCATTTTTTCCAGTATAGTATTATATCTACTAGTCAAATTAATATCACTATAAAAGCAATTCAAATAAATGAAGGATTTCTAAATATTAACTAAACTCATTTCAAGCACCATAATTAGCTTTTTAAATCATGATGTATTTAAGCAGAGACCCAAGTCAGTTGACTAGAAATACAACACAAGTGATACAAAAAATCAGGCACTGTTCTGCAGAGTAACTAAAGGGTTTCTTCCAGGTTATTTTGGGGTTTTTTTTTTTGTCATCTTCTATAATTCTAGGTATTGCTGCTATAAAACAACACAACTCACCAGCTAAGTAAATTAAAAAAAACAAAAACAAAAAAAAGAAACAGCTCAGAATGAAGTGTTAAAACCCTACACTTACCAAGTTATCATGATTTAGAAGTCTGGGGAAAAGTAAAATAGAATTAAGTAAATTGAAATATTTCCCTTAGACAATTCTGAAATGCTTCTTTTTTAAAAACTTCAATTTTTCAACATTGCGATAAATTCAATTTCTAATAAAGAGTAATTTTGAACCAAAACACTCCTTCAGAGTTCATACCTTCAATCTTTTTGATAATTATGAGATGCATAAAAATGAACATAAAATCCATCAAGCAAAGCTTTATAAAAAAGGTAACATTTTTCACTGATAAAACACGTGATTAGAATTTTCTGACCTGTTTGGGTTTGGTTTTTTTCTTATATTACAGATCATATTTGGTCTCACTTTTGGAGCTTCAAGAGACCTGATCTAATACAGTTGCTCTGGGGACAAATATGGAAAAATGGGAAAAAACTCTATCTCAGAGAAAGAATTTTTTCAGATTACAAATTGACATAGCTCTGAATATAGATTTCTAAACTGTGAAGTGAAGGATTTTTCCTAACCAAACTTTGAGGATTAAGGAACTGAGATAGTTGACCAAAAAGAATGGTTTAAAAACCAGAAACCTGAGAATGGTTTCAAGCCAGTTTTCAAAATGCAGTCCTTCTAATTCTATATCCAATTTCTAAGACTAGAGTGCTTCATTTTTGATAACATAGATTCTAATCACATGACAGCAAAGAAAAGCAAAACCTCTCTCTGAAGTTAATGCTCTGCCTCCTCACTACCATGGCTGTATAATGTGCTTTTTAATGCACATTAAAAATACAAAAGCAGTGGGTTTTACACATCTTTATTAATTGTGATGTGCTTAGGACACCTGTCTCTTTTAGGAGGTAATTATGCATGTTTCAAAAAAGACTGCAGACTCTCCTCAGCAAAATTTTTAGTTTTCTTTTGCTCTGAAATAACCTAGAAACTTAATGAAGATTTAGAACATAAGGATAAAAAAATAAAATAAGAGAAACAGTACAAACCTCTGATTGTACATGCCCCGGAAATTATAATTTGCTCTGTAATTGGGAATTGGCTTTGGATCTAATGGCCTGTAGATGGCAGGCTCTCCTCTTTTCATCGCCAGACCATTCAGCTCCACAGTTGGTGTTATACTGCCTGCAAAAAACAAACAATATAAGTAAGGTGCTTAAACTAGAAATACTGAAAAACACACAAGCAGGACTGAGCTGCAAAGAGAGATTTACACGATATTTTTTTACTCTTAAATTAAAAAGATGCAACTAAAAAGACATTTCAGTTTCTTTAAAAGATGGGAATATAGAAGCCAACTTAATCACAAGCAATGAAAACATTTAAAAATCTCTCTCAGTGCAGTTTCAGTGGATTAATCTTCACTTATGAATGAGAAAGTCAGTGTAATAATCAAGCTGGTTATTCATCTTTCCAAAGTGCTTACAATACAATATGACACTTTCTGAAAGAGCTATAAAGATAATAGAATAATGTGTCTTTCTGCTGAATATCATTAAATAAAACCACGAATAGAGCAAAGAGTCATTGAAACAAGCATGAAGTAATAGGCATTACTGCAGTCATTCAGGAATCTTACAAGTTAGAAAAAATGTTTTATTTGCAAGACTTGAAAACTTAAGACTATGTCTAAGAACTAATGGTGTCATAGGAGTGATCTAACAGACTGAACATACAGCTCCTGGAAATCAGTGCAACTACGGCCATCTACTGGTGACAGAACGAAAAAATAGAAGGCAGTCAGTACTTGCCCACTTGCATGATTTCAAAAATGCCAAATAAGCTACATCCAATTTCTTTATTTCTCTTTTTTTTTTGGTTAGATTTCAGCTACAGTACACTGTTGCAAGAGAATTCTAAATGAGCTACATGTGCATTCCAATAAAAAGGAGTTAATATATTCTGAACATATTTCATGAGAGATTCAAATAAATTTACCCTTAAACCAGCTATGATTATTTTCCAGACTAACACTGAAGTTTTACATGCCAATGATGAAAATGTTTATGCAACACTTACTCAAAAACTTATATCAACAACAATTCTTATAATTTCCAGAGTAAAACATTACTGTGAATTCAATTTTTTTACAAAAATATAAAATGTCATTTTGATGAGAAGATGCCTATGCATATACAATGCACCTTTTTTGGAGCAAAATTACAGCATTAAGTGATACAATTTTCAATGAATTCTCTTAAAGTCTATTTCTTTTGTTATCAGATTTTCCCTCTAAGAATATGCTCAAAGCCAAAAACCGTAAGAAACTCAGGAAGACTCTGCAATGTCAGGAACCAAACTCAAGATCCCTTTGCACAGAGGTCTGAGCCTCCTGCCTTCCAAGCAGCCAAAGTCACAGTGACTGTGAAGGAAACAGGGCAAAACCAGTGCCCTGGGTCTGGAGAGGCATCGTACTCATCTCCAAAGGAGCGAGACAACACTACCACAGCACTCTCAAACAGTGCTTCATGGCTAATGCTCAGGATAATACTCACAAGTTCTAAAGGAAATTTACTCCTGCTTTTCTCTTTTCAACACACAGAAGATTAACCACAAAATTACTTCATTTTAATAAAGGGGCTGAAGAACACATTTTTAAAAGAGGGGGAGGGGCAGACGGAAAGTAAAAGGGAAAAAGGTAAAACAGGAAAGAGGCACGGTAGAAAGGATTGTTAAAAAATAAAAAAGAGAAAAGATTCTCAACACTTGATTTCCTTTACATTAGTCTGAAATGAAGTTATGATTTTTTTTCTTTATTGATCAAGACAGAACAGATCACTAAGCATGTGCATGAGATGTGTACCTGAGAAAGTTTTGCATGCACTGAAGGAAACTTGTGGGTAACAGCTCAAAATGAAGGATGCAAGACGCCAGTATACATTCTTTCTATTATTGAAACAAGTTTCTAACACCACCTGAAAGCTTTTTGAAAGCATAGGTTGCTCTGAAGGAAAACTCAGCATGCAGGAAATTACCTGTCAAAGTTCTCATGCCAAATCCCAGCCTTTTGTTTATGCCAGAGATGCAATGTCACAGGATTGGACTGGATAAAATTTCCAATTTCATTGGAAAGTTAGCTAAAATAACTCTTTGGGAAATGTGTTTTTGTTAATTCAGTCTGGTTTTCTCCTGTCTGCTTACTGTTGATCACATACCATCACTTTGTACCCATCTAAGCATTACCTAATAATATATTCCCTTACAGTTCAAGCATTTTAGGTATGTACATTAAAAATTCTTCTGTGAAAGCTCACTAGAGCTTCTGCATACTACATCATACTACAGCTATGCTGATTTTCATCCTACAAATTAAAGTATCTTGTTAAAATTACTTATTTAGGGCTATAATATAACAATGCTTCAACAAGATCTAACACTCAGAGGAAAATGTCATACCTGGATTATTGTTTACATTGTTTTTGGGTGGTCTAGGCGTTGGTTTGGGAAGGGTAGTTTCATTCAATGCTTTGCTAGCAGCAGCATGTTGAGCCTTTTTAATACTGCTTCCTTCAGCTTCCCACGTCTGTTCTCCGAGAGTCAGCTGCACTGTGAACATCTTCAAAGACAAAGAACAGGTAAACACTGGCAAGATTATCACTGTGGATTAGAACAATCTGTATAAAAGCTTCCAGGGCTGAAGAGAAACTGTGCTCTCTTTTCATTGTATTCGACTCCCAGATAACGCATCTGATCCTTCCAGAGATCAGTGAGACCTTATCAGTGATCAACATTTGGCCTTTCAAATTACAAAGTAAAATAGAGTAATGGTAATGTCAATAATCAAAGAACAGAATAATATTTAAACCAAGCAAGAATAACTTCAAACCGATCCTCTGCTCTTGGAAGTGTATACAGGTCAGCTAAGAACACATTTCTTCATATATCTGAATGTTTTTAGTCACTTTACTTGTAGAAAACAAATACTAAACATGCTACTCAGAAAAAATTAATTTTGTAACAATTATGAATGAGTGTAAATGACTACACACTTCTCAAGGCAGCAGAGAATTTGGGCCAGATAGTTTTACACAGTCAATTAATTTCTCACAGGCACAGATTTCTAAAAATAATGCCTTTTGTTGGGGCAGAGTCACAACTCAAATATGCTGAGTTACAAAGATAAAGTAAGAAAGAAAAAAAATACTATATTTTTTAATGAAACTGCAGTTCTTAATGTAAAATCTATACTGAGGACAGGAACTGTAAACATCCAGAGTTCGGAAATGGACTAACTGATAAAAACCATATATTTCAAAATCTGTGATAGAGGGCTATTTCAAGTAGTATCCGTGCTGTGCAAACTGTGCAGATAAGAATCAATGTATGTTTAAGACATTAGATAGAGTCTATCTTCTGCATGATACATAAATGTTCTGTTTAAGTTTGAGCATCTGAGAACAAGGGGAGAAAGTCTAGGAACTCAATATATTTGCCATATAATCCCTAGATAAAAGGCAGGACTTAGAAGTCAGATACACACAGTAAACTGCCTCAGAAAACTGACTAACTTACTTGAGTCAACAGAAAAAAAATCTACATATTAGTATGAGCAGTATATAAAGTAAAATTTTCATTTTGACAGCTCTCTAATTTCTTAAATTATTTAAACTTGCTAGATTCAGGACCAGGTTTTTAGAGATGAACACGGTGGGCAGCCTTTAAAGCTCCCTTTACACGTACACCCATTTGGCACGTACTTGCAAGCAAGCATTTGAACACAAGTATGCATGTGCCTCCCAACTCAGCCCTGTGCACATGCACACACTGCATTCAAACTGAATGCTATAAATACATACTCGTGTCTTAAACACAGCCTTGAGTTTTGGCCTACTGTAATTTTCAGAAGCACAATGCAAGCCCCTGTATCACAGCTCCTATTGCCATGTTGTTTTTTCCACAGCAGTCACAACAATTTCCTCATGGAAGAAGGAGATAAATAGTCTCTTAATGTTACACTCTGCCAAACCCTACCCCCCACCTGAAAGCTAAGCTGGGTATTACATCTAAATATCTATAATTATAAAAATTACCTACAAACATACATCCTTATTACTAAAAGAGTTGAAATTTGATTTCTGGATCTGGAGTTTATATATTTTATATTTTGCAAGAAAGTGTAGCATTTTTATAGGAGGAGGAAAATCCTGAATTTAAATGAAAATATGATTAATAATGGCTACTTATCTACCTGTAACTCTTAGCGCTTAGAGCAATAAATAGGAATTGAGGATGAGAAAGGGCTTGCTCAGTAAACTTCTGCCAGTCAGAGCACTTTCTCACTTAACACATCTGCCAAAAGAACTCCTGCAAAAACCCACACATAGTAGTAGGTTTATTCCTTTAATAAAGGAATCCAAACTGCCTAAATACAAACTCTGGATCAGCCAATGGAATATTCAAGTCCTGGAATACCAGAGTTAACAGTTCTCCCATTGACTGAGAGACATTTCTCACCTGAGGAAATTTCTATTCCTTACACCCAACATAATATACCTGATGTTAAGAGAGCAGAAATGCAAAGGCCACCACACCTGTGCTTGTTTTCACTCTGCTATGTTTGTAAGGTCAGTCTCCCTAAGATCTGACAACTCTACTACTTAGTTCTTCTATGTAAAACTTTCTCTCCTCCTTCCCAGCTTTTGAAGTTCTACATCCCTTACCCCTTTCCCTCTTCTCTGTACCACCATCCACTTTCTTTCACCACTGTTCCTTTTAAATTTGTGTCCTGAAATTACACTGACATAGAAGGACAGAAGACACGATCAACCTGACTAACGTGCTCCAAAACATCATTTATGTTAACAAAGACTTTCTGATTTTTCTTATGATGAGGACTCCACCTGGAGGGCAGACTCCTAGAAACCCTGTGCTGTCAGGAAGAGCCACTTCTCTCCCAACTGCACTGTTTCCAGTTTCCCATTTCACCCCAATTGTCAAAACTTATTTTCCAGAGACAACTAGAAAAAAGAGTATAAAAATTTACTAGCATTTGTGGTCACGACACAGACAGCTATCTTGTAGAACATGTCTGAAAATTGTGAAAACCACCAGTGGTCAGGAACAGAGTATATATAGGAGCAAAGCAACATGAGAGGCTCCTTGAATGGCAAAGAGCAACAGCAGCATTACATCCTTCAGGTCATGCTTCCCAGGACAAATTCAGGTCTGTTTCACATATTCTGTCAGGTATATCACCCTATTACTAGCAAGATATTGTACTAAACTGCTAAGAGAATCATAATAAATTCTATTTCTTTCTTTGCCTTTCATAGGTCAAAACCTGCATAATCTTATTAACGTCACCCTTGTTCTTCATCCATTTTGCTTTTATCTCATTGCACAGATCAAAATTGGACTTAATATCCTTCTGAGTCTATAGAGCACATAACTGTATTTTTTTACCACTATGAACACAACTAAAATATTGAGACAAATTGAAAAACTGAAAAATTAAGAAATTCATTGAAAATCTGGCTTTCAGAAGTGCAGGTAATGCAGACTTAAGTAATTTCACTGATAGCAGTTCCTTTAAAAGTAATAACAAATATATCATAGAATCATTAAAGTTGGAAAAGACCTCTAAGATTATCAAGTCCAAACTTTGACCAAACATCACCACAGCACACAAACCATAGCACTAAGTGCCATGTCCAGTCATTTCTTGAAAACTTCCAGGGACGGCTGTTCCATCACCCCCCCGGGCAGTCCATTCCAATGCTTAACCACCCTTTCAGTCAAAAAATTTTTCATTATGTCCAAACTGAACCTCCCCTAGCACAGCTTGAGGTTATGTCCTCTTATCCTGTTGCCAAGTGCTTGGGAGAAGGCCCCTCCTTCTATATGTGAATTATTTCTTATCCTACTAAAATTTTAAGTATAATATGAATGTAATATAACACAAATCTTTTTACTGCTGAGAAATGTAAACAGCCAAAACCACACCACAACCAAAGCAATTACCTTTTCACATAAATGAAAAAAAAAGCTAACAAAATAAACATAATAGCAAGAAGTTAGAGAAAGCCCAACAAATTTAACATGCTGCAACCTAAAACCAACCAGCCAATGTACCCTGTGGTGCCAAACACCTCCAGGAAGAGGAAGAGCACTTCAATTTCCATTCGCGATGAGGGATGCTAAAAGCAGCCCCGCACCTGCTGACATCATTTCCACCTCTGTAAGGCGTTCAGCAACACCAGCCAGACCAGAAGGTCAGTGATTTGCATCGGTTCTGCACTAGCTGGCAACATAATGTGCAACGCAGAAACAAGGGGCAAGGGCAGAGACAGCCCACCAGGAGCTAAAACTGTTACTAATCTACGCCCTTACTCACTGCCTCAAGTGATGTGGCCACTCCAGAAATACTAAGTCTAAAGCAGCTACTAATTATGCCAGTGTCTCACTCAGACTTTTCCAGGATTTTTTTCCTCCTCCACTTTGCTCCTAACTAGGGAGGAAATTCAAAATTATGTCCAAAAATTACCATGAGGATATTCCTCTGTATTCCACATCATCTGAAAGCATCCTGATTTTTACTTTTTAAGTTGGACATCCAAACTGATACATGAACTTGCCAGAATTAGCTGTCGATTCACTAGAAACTTCTATGCTATAATCATATTAGGAGTCTTAGTATAACCCTACATTGTAAAGTTGCACAGGAATAAAGTTCGTGCCCTAGAATGCAAGATTCAAAGATAGAGTATCAACTTCATGGACAAAAAATTGCATCAATAAGCACTTTTAAAAATGTCACAACTTTGTCATCACCTGCATTACCATGAAACAAATGCAGAGGTAGTTATCAGAGGCACGCTGACTGCAGAGAAAGATTCATGCAGCCTAAAAAGAAAGTGCTCCAGAAAGATTAAGGAAGGGTGGTGATAGCCTGAAAAGACCTTCACGAGGTCTATATAAAGACCAGCAAATATAAATTCAAAGATGAGAGACAGAGTAAGGTACAAAATGATCTACAGGGCTTCAACAGAAATATAGGCATACTTTCCAAAAGTGTGGGGAAAAAAAGCAGCAAAATAAAGAACAGTAAGAAAACCCTTACACTAGGAATGTAGCTGGGTTTGACAAGCACACTTGTCCAAACCATGACATTATCTGTTCAGCATGTAAGGTATGGCTCATCACCTGGAACTGTGACCTTACCTTGGCATGAGCAGGCCCTCTTTCATTCAGAAGCTTATACTGGGGTTGAATTCTATTGAAACGGGCTAACTCATTTACCAGACACATTGGAGTTTTCTCTTTGGGGTTTGCCATGTTATCTTGGAGAGGAGCTGTAAATAAAGAGTCTGTAAAGTTTTTGTGGAGAAATGTATTCTTCACAACTTCACAAAGCTTTGCAAAAGCAGCATGCTTAGAAAAGAAAATACTTTGGCTAAAACATAATTTCTGCATATATGCTAAATACTAAGTTTAAATACCATTTAGATATTAATCACACAATAATATGTATTTTACAAAAACAATTTTGATTACATGCAATTAAAAAAGCCCCAAAACTATTTCTTTCCAAAATGTCTTCATGAAAGATGACGGTGCAGGAGAGCATATGCATATTCTATATTTTCTGTGTCACCAAAGTTTACTGTCAGGAGCATACTGGTTCCCGGAATGGACTACTCTTTCAGAATGGTTCTTCCACACTTTGAAGCAGAAGTGGGTAGCATAAGACTTATGAGACAAACACAGTAGATGAAACCCTGTGGTCCCCACTCGTTTCTGCCAGCTTCTTCCCAGGGTTTTCGACTTTTCTCACAATAATGAAGTCACTCTCAGAACACTCCGACAGAATACCTCCCCCTTTAAGGATTTTGTTCTGGTTTTTTTAGACTATTTCACTTTCTGTGGGTTTTTTGCAATTTATTTGTATTTATCCCTAACACACACACGTTATTTCCTGCTTAAATTGTTAGGACAACACTTCTGCATTTTATACCCAGTTCAGCATAGGAACTACAGCATTTATTAGGCCACAAAGGAAACACCAAATACTGCCAAGCAGTCAGAAGACATTCTGTTCTAGGGAAGAGAAATAAACTTGGAGACCTTCCTGCCCCACTAAAACTTCTCTGTAAAAGATACACTCAGAATCTGACAAAATAGACATGTTCTTTTCTGAGCTTTTATATCATTGATCAAAACTTCACTGCAAATCCGAGCTCAATTAAAGAAACTATAGTTTATTTAGCCAAAACACTTTTCTACATGTGTTTTCTCCTTTATTTTAATCCTCTTTAAGATCTAATTATTATCTTTTAAAATTAACAAGTCATCAAAAAGATTAATTTGAACACCAAAGAAAATATACCTGGACCAACTTACCTGGTGAGTTGTTCAAAGACGAGGGATCCACAAGGCTGGCAGTAGGACTGCTACAGCTGGCAGCCGATTCCGAAATGGATCCATTCATAGAGGACGGCAGACTCAGTGTATTTGTAGCTGTAACTGGCAGGGGTAGCACCATAGGGGCCATGGTGGGTCCAGACAGGTTTGCTGTGGTCTGCATTTTAACTTGTGCCATTGCCTGTCACTGCAATAAACACATTACTATCAGCAGAGCACTTTGCATTTTGCACATCAAATGACTACAGTGTATTAGCAACACTCCTTTTTGCTCCTGGATCTGGGTCACAAAACTGTCCACAAAAGTCATGCCTCTGCAAATATTACTTCCAAATGGATGCACAAAGAAACACAGCTCAGAGCCAAAGAACATTACTGGAGAAGAACCCCCACAGCCTGGCTCCAGATGCTGTTTTTCAACAGTGGGGTCACCCTGCCTGAAATACGGCAGGAAGAATTACTATTCTAGAATAAAATTCTACACAATTATTCTGCAGATAAGATAAGCAAGCACCTGCCAGTATCTTCAAGAAAGGATGTCTTTGCAACCCACTGCCATAGGAAACTTGCAAACTTCTGTCATTGTTTTTCCAGTAAAGTGCACCTAAAGTACCAAATAAGGCCACGAGAGAAAGTCCTTTTTTTTTTTTTGGCCTGTTACCAAACTAGAAAAGAGAAAAAAAAAGGAAGAAAATACAAGCAAACAAGCAAAAAACCCCCAAACACCAAAGATGCAAGTTCTTAAAAAAAATCACTACTTATTCAGGCAACAGGTGGAGTAGTTCGATCCTTGTATAAATTACAGGCAGAGGTACCAGGATTTCCTAAATTAGCCTGTAACCCAATGGATAAAACATTTACCTGGAATATGTCAGGTACTAATTATCTCTTTTCATCTGCCCAAATCAGTTTTTTTATTGCCAATACCTGTTCTCAGGCTAGGTCTACATGCATAAACAAACTAGGGTCAGGGCACCACTCCTTCATACTACTCACTGAGAGTACGCTCCGTGGCAAAATTTGGGCTACTGGCTGAAAACTGGTGCTGCAAAAACCACACAGGAGCAGTTCAGAGCCCTGCAGGCATGCCAGGTAATCCACTCAAGAGAGAAACCAGCCATTGTCAGTCATCTGGGAAAAAGGTTTGGGCTTCTCCTGTCCCATAAGGAGCAGGATGATATATTTTACTCAGCAGCATGGACACAGACTGCATTATTTAGGGCTCATACACGCGAGATGATCTGTGCAGAGCGGATAGAGAGACAAAACTTGCGAGAGCCAACAAGCGGCCTGGGCAACTGGGACTTCTCCCAGCAGCAGCTCTGGCCCTGCTGGCTAAGGCAGAGCAGGGGTTCAGCTCTCATCCATCATGGGCAGCACCCCTTACCACTAAGCACTTTGCTCCTTCTCCTGGTGTAATTCTCTCTCCCTAGCAAAAAAAAAAACAAAACACCAACCCATCTAACACCTGAAAAACTTTCTAATGAAGTTAGAAATTAAATGAATAAAACTATATAAAAATTTTTGATTACCATCAGTATTTTTGCCCCTTCTCCCCACCAATCCATAAAGAAATACTCAAATATCTTTAGTCAAAGGGACTGTATTGTTGAATCAAGAACCCAAATCACTCATTACATCATGGAGTACAAGCACTTTAACACAGTTGCACTAGTATAACGAAAATAATAAATCCTATTACTGGGACTCTGTGCTTTGGAGAAGAGGTTCAGACTGGAATGCCATTTTTATTACTGATGAAAGACAGAGAACTGATTTAAATCTCTGGAAAGGCAAAAGTAGAAAAAAAATTAAAATTGAGATGCAATCACCTGCCCTTTTCATAAGTATCTTCAGTAAAATACTAATAGTGACAGATTTAAAATATACATTTGCAGTTACGTGAGATATATTCAAATATCTCATGTTAAAAAAAAAATGTACTAAATTCATACTGCAAAAATCCTGCTATCACTTCACAGCAAATGCCATACAATACAGCAGTATTGTTAGAAAGGCCTACCTTAAAGACTGAGAAGGTGTAGAACTATAGAAGTCTTTGATATACAACGTGTCTACTTCTGATTTTAAATACATTAGTATAAATAGGAATTAATTGAAAAAGTTTCTTAATTGTGAACATCAAAGTCAATGGTGGCAGAATTGGGCCATATGTTTTAAACATATTTAAAATGAAACCAACGTAACAGGAAATATCATCACATTAATTGAAGTTTAAGAAACTCACAGTATTTACAGCATTTTAGCTTACAAACATGACTACGAGAAAGGCATCACTCACATAGTACTGCATGGAATACTACTGAACACCTGGTCTTGAGCCCTGCCAGTTTTGAATCACCACTTCAGCTTCCAGTATTTAAGTTTATTCTTCACGGAAGCAGAATGTACTAACAACCAAATAAAATATTATGTTCTACAGTACTGATGCTCTACAGGGAGAAATTGTGGGATGGGTCCTTTCCTATTAAGGATAAAAAAAGAAAAATCAGTTTAAAAATAGTATGAAGGAACTGTAAAAATGAATAAGATAAGGTCTAGGGGAAAAAAAAAGACACTAAAAGTAAAGTACATAGAAAATTCAATTCTGAAATCAGAATTTATCATAACATACTGAGTGCTGGGTTTTTTAAATATATCTAAAGCTGCAGAACTCCTACGAGAAACTGTAACTATTTCGTAAATTAATCTGTATAAGCAAAGATGCCGAGGCAGTAATATAATCATAGGGACTAACTCTTAAGCAGATGAGATATGGAGATACTAAATTTGTAATCAGTTCTAAAAATCCACTAGTAGAGAGAGACAACAGAAATATGGTTGATATAGTGATGGCATGTCATTTTTACACCAGCAGGCAGCCAATCTTTGATGTCATGACAAAAGGCCACAAAAAACTCTATGTTCCACCTTTTCTTTATATTTTTTACATATATACACCATTGTTCTACTATTTTATAAACAGTCAAGCAAAAACTTTTTGGGGCCTTCCAGCCACAAACATAAACGTTATAAAATACACTCCTACATGAAATGTAGGACTTGAGAGAGAGAGATTTTACTAAGCTGGTCAGAGATGAAATGCAGTTACATAATCAAAATATTTTTAAATCTTCTATGCAGATAGTTTTGAAAAATCTGGCATATACAAAAGGGATGGTTCATTTAGGATACTAAGATTACAATTAGAAAAGTCCCCACATGCCATTTCAGGTGGCTAACCCAACCCATAGCTAGGAAATTCCTACACCCAAGTGTCTTCAGAGAAGCTTCCCTTCAAGGTCAGCAGTGGTTACGGACCCTTGCACCTCTCAGAGAAAGCTGGACTGCACAGCTGTGCCTCCCAGCTTTGTGCCTTTACTCAGCTGACACACCAAGACACAACAGAAATGATATTTCTTAATGTTTGAATCACACACGTCTATCCAGTCAAGGTCTGCAAGTCGCACTGCTGCCGTTTCTGTAAGGCTACACTCCAGGGCTTACGGTGCCTTACGAGATGCTGCAGTGCTCTCTCCTCATAATCTCACCCACACAGACGCAGTAGAAATGCAACAGCAAACACATAAAGGGATGCAAATAAACTACAATTGCATTTTACTTTTCCTCTTTTGAGCTCTTAGTACATAGGCAGCTACACAGGTTTCATTAAATAGTTAGTATTGACTTTCTTATTAAACTATGTACAAGCTGTGAATTTTCCTGACAAACTAAAAATGACCAAACCAAAACAAACTCATGTGAAAACAACAAAACAAAACTCCTCACATTTTTAAGTGAAACTATTACTGTAAAATATTCCATTCATTTTTTTATATATCAGGAAACAAAATGTTGTTGTGGGTTGACATGTCTGTATATCAGGTGACCACAAAAGCTGCTCTATCGCTCACCACCTCAGCTGGACAGGAGAGAAAAAATATAATTAAAGACTTGTGGGTCTAGACAAGTGCATGAAAAGAATCACTCACCAGTTACTGTCACATGCAGAACAAACTTGACTTGAGGAGATTAAATGAATTTATTATCAATCAAATCAGAGTAGGAAAACAAGAAATAAAAACTAAATCTTAAGAACACCTTCCTCTCACCCATCCTTTCTTCTCAGGCTTAACTTCACTCCTGAATCCTCCACCTCTTCCCCAGAAAGCGACCCAGAGGGATGGCGAATGGCGGTTACAGTCAGTTCATCACATCATGTCTCTGCAGCTCCATCCTGCTAAGGGGAAGACTCCTCATATTCTACCCCTGCTCCAGCATGGGGTCCCTCCCACAGGCAACAGTCCTCCACAAATTTCTTCAATGTTCTTCCACAGCTTCTTCGCACAAGCTGCAGTTCTCCACGAGCTGTTCCAGAGTGGATCCCTTCCACAGGGGGGCATCCTTCAAGAACAGACTGTTCCAGCAGGGGCCTCCCGCAGGCTCACAAGCCATGCCAGTAAATCTGCTCCAGCGTGAACTCCTGCTTTTCTCCATGGGGCCACAGGTCCTGGGGGTCTCCTCCACGGGCTGCAGGTGGAGCTCTGCTCCACCATGGACCTCCATGGGCTGCAGGGGCACAGCTGTTTCACCATGGGCTGCACCACGGGCAGCAAAGGAGTCTCTGCTCGGGCGCCTGGAGCCCTCCTCCCCCTCCTTCTGCACTGACCTTGGTGTCTGCAGAGCTGTTTCTCTCACATATTCTCTCTCCTCTCCTCTCTCACTGCACTTTCTGTTGTGCAGGAACTTTTCCTGCTTCTTAAATCTGTTATCCCAGAGACACTACCAACAACGCTGACAGGCTCAGCCTTGGCCAGCAGCAGACTATTCTCGGAGCCAGCTGGCATTGGCTCCATCGGACACAAGTGAAACTTCTGGCAACTTCCCACAGAAGCCACCCCTGTAGCCCCCCTGTTACCAAAACCTGGCCATGCAAACCCACTACAAATATTTAGTTACATTTACAGATGCAGAATACTTTTAAAAACTGTGAATACACTTGTATTGTGCTAAAAACACCATGCAGCATAAAGAATTAGTTAACACTTTTTCTGATTATTATTACTTTTTGTATTTTTCTGGAATCACTTTATAGCCTTAGATCTTGTGACATAAAACATGAAATAAATGCTTCGGTGAAATGATTCTTAGACTATGTCACAGTAATTGAATAAATAAACACAGATAAAGTAGATAAAACACCACAAAAGGCAAAAAGCATGGACAATTAATTTTCAAACCAAGCACACTTGTACAATGTGGGAAAATTGAAAAAGCAGTATTAGAAGGACAAGTTGTATGAGCAACCAACAGATAGAGAAACTAATGACCGGAACAGTCAAAACAGAAGGCTGGACTTCATCTGTGCAGAAAGTGGAAATGCACATATGCAGTGGAGTTGCCACACTGTCACACTGCTCCGTCCTACAACCCAGAGCACCAAATCTAATCTGTGCACAAGTATGTAATGGTGGCACATACTAAATACTTGTGAAGGGCTTTGCAAAGGGAACGACTGAGGGCCAGACACTGCTGAGCAAGAAAAATTACTTGACATATCTTGTATTTTATATAACCAAGAATTCTGCTTATACCTTCTAATCACTGTCCATTTTCACAACAGTATTACATTAATGATCCCAGATCCTTTTCTGCAGAACTGCTACCCAGCAAGTTCTAGCCTGTGCTCTCTTTGTTAATGTTTCCTAGCTAACGAGACTTTGTTCCTATCTTCCTTGAATTTTCTTATTAAAAAAACCCCAACAAAATAGAAAAAAAAAGAAAAAGACACTAATTTAATTTTTTCAAGATCACATTGAATTTTAATTCTAATTCCAAAATATTTTCAAGTCTCCTCTAAGCCTGCTTTATAGCATCTACAAATTTAATAAGTGTACTGTTTCACCCACATCATTAATGAAGATATTGAAAGGTACAGGAACAGCAGTCAAATAGACTGGGGGCAGTGTCTAAGCAGGCAGCATCTCAAGGGTTTTTTTCAGACAAACCCCCATTTTGGTCAGAAGCTTGTTAATGTGGTTCTTCTGTGAAAGTCTCAAATCACAGAACTCTAATAGTTAACAGCTTCCTAACTAAGAAGGGTTTGGTTTTAGTTTCAGCCTTAAAATTCCATTAAATGTTCTGCTCTCCTATTCTCCTGATATTAATTCATTCATTCAGTTACACAAAAGCATACAAAACTGCCTAAAGGTAAAACATATTTCTGGGGTGACATTTCTCACATTTACAGCAAATATTTATACATTTGTGGACATTATTATAAAAAGTACTAAAGAAGTCCTAAGCCTCATGTAATTTGTTTTTACTGTGTTATATCTAGCAGCTTATTTGGGGCTGACAGAAAGCACACAGCTCTGCATTACCTTCAGAGCAGCTTAATTAGAACCTTTGTCTTCTAAAACCAGGTAATGAGATGGCTACACAGTAGCAGTTTAGCAAGAGTATGACTTAAAGCAACAATCAGCAGATGGTTATCCAGACTTATCAGTAAAATTTATCTTATTTATACATTTTAAATAGCAAAAATTAAAACACTAGGCATGAAGTTGCACAGAGTTTCTCTGTTTTTTAAAACATATATATTTATCTATATTACTGCTGGTCCCCACTGTTTATCCTTCCCATTTGCTCCTCCATCAATTTTGTTGCTTTTTGCCTTATGAGGATTGGTTTGCCAACAGCCAAACTGATCTAATGACTTGCTGCCATAGCAAGGGACAATCCCATGTCCTCTCTTCCCTGCAGCAAAAAGCCAACACTTTCTGTCCATCTCACTGAACTAGTTCACGTGGCAGGTAAGGAGAAAGATCAGAGGAGCATCTGTGTCTGTACAAGGAGGGCCACAAACTCCTGACCTGGAGTGGGTGCAAGGAATTAGCCCTTTCAACTCCTGCTAATCAGCTTAGCTTTGCTGTCAAGCCATACACTGAAGTTCATCTCCTTCACACTGTTCTTCACAAAGCCCATGATCTCATCCCTGATGATTACAACTTCAGAAACCTGTGGCCTGGTTTCTTTTTTTTTACTGTGCCTTACAGTAGAGAATCTTCGTTTCAATAGATACATGAACATAGCTACCAGCTAATTAACAGCTAAGCAATACATGACAGCAAGTGAAGTGATGCCTTAAAAGCATTTTATTTTGCAGAAATATAAGATGGGTGGGGGAGAAATCACTAACTCTTTTATTTTCACTGTTTTGGTAAGATATTTTACAAGCAAAGGAAGTGACACAGTATTAGGGACTAATACTCAAAATTTAAGGAGCTGCAAGGCTTAGAAAAAAGTTCTCCTTCTTGCTCAGTGTTAAACCCAGTCCCTGAAGACTAAATACTACAGTTCCTTACAATTTGTTTCCTCTGCTCTTGGACTGGAGCAGAAAAGGGTTGTAGATAAAGCCCAGGGAAGACAAGGAAGGGACAAGCAGCTGCAGTGAACACCAGGTCACGTCAAATCCCACCACACATTCAGATATTACCACCCATGGAGGACTATCCTTTGCCAACTCTCATGTACAATCAGTAAGAATTTTCCTGAGGAAAGGAAGGAAGGTATTTTTGGAAGAAAAATTCAAGTAGGAAATAGACTAAAAATCTGCAGTCATATGTTTCAACAACTTCTTCAAACAGCAGTCAGCTCAACCTCCCTTTTGAATTACTACACAGAACAGGCACATTAAAACAACATAAAAGGACTTAGAAAACTGAAGTAGAAACTGCTTCATCTTGCACACTTCTTTCAACATGAAACCGTATCGGTTCCCTAATTTCCTATAGGATGTTGATGCAATTTGCTACAAAAAGCATGCAAGTCTCTAAATCAATGACCCCCATTACCATTATCACAGAATCACATTGTGTGGGAGTACATATTATTTATATCTGTCACTGATTCAATCCTTCTCTAACAACTCACTTTAAAATTCTTTCATGTAAATTTGAAAAGTTAAAAAACAAACCAAATAAGGCAGTTAATTATGGAACCAAAGTCTAAACCCGAAGATTTTCTCAATCAACAAAATGGCTAAAGGTGGGGACTTTTGCTGCCATTTAATTATGATGTGTTAGCAAGAGGGCAAGAACAGAAGTCTTACCCTGCAATCAAGATTGGATTTATACAACTTGAAATACATAGAATATGTCACAGAGTAAATATAATAAGCAAACATCTAGGATGTAGTAAATTGCTTAAATCACTACAGCAAAAGTCAAGAAACTAATATGAAAAATCGGTGATCGACAAAGTCATCTATGTGCACAGTACCTCTCACACCAGCACAGTCACCCATATTGTATGGCACTGCTGTACAGTGAGATATAAGGATTCAGATTAAGGATTAAAGACATTTATAATTCACGTTTGCAAATATAAGCAAGGAGTCTAAATTGTCACTGGAATCAAAGGAAATACAGCATGGCATTACCATGGTTTACCAGAGTGTATTGCGTTTGCATGGCCAAGCTTTGGCAGCAGGGGGTTACAGGGGTGGCTGCTTCCTCTGTGTCCATCAGAGCCAATCCCTGGCAGCTCCAAAGATGGACGTGCTGCTGGTCAAGGCTTGGCCAATTAGAAACGGTGGTAACGCCTCCAACATACTTAAGAAGAATAATAAGAAAAAAAGTTCTTGCACAGTTGTAGTTGTGGGCAGAGAAGAGTGGGGTGGGAATATGTGAGAGTAACAAGTGTGCGGACACCAAAGTCAGTGCAGAAGGAGGGGAAGGAGGTGCTCCAGGCACCAGAGCTGGGATTCCTCTGCAGCCCGTGGTGATGGCCATGGTGAAGCAGCTGTGCCCCTGCAGCCCATGAAGGTCCATGGGGATGCAGAGATCCATCTGCAGCCTGTGGAGGAGCCCCATGCCAGAGCAGGCGGACACGTGAGAGGAGGCTGTGAGCCTGTGAGAGATCTATGGAGAGCAGGGCTCTGCTCCTATACTGGAGCAGCCTGTCCTTGAAGGACTGCACTCCATGGAAGAGTGAACCATGCTGCAGCAGTCTGGAGAAGACTGTTGCCCGTGGGATGGATTCATGTTGGAGAAGTTCATGGAGAACTATGTCCTGTGGGAGCGACCCCACAGTGCAGCAGAGGAAGGACTCCTCTCCCTGAGTAGCAGGAGGAAAAGCATGTGATGAACTGATCATAAGTCACATTTCCTGTCACCCTCTGCTGCTGGGGGAGAAGGTAGAGCTGGGAAGGAGGGAGTGGTAGGAAGAACGTGTTTTAAAGGTTTTATTTCACTTCCCATTATCGTGCTCTGATCTTGTTAGTGATAAATTCAGTTAATATCTTTAATTTGAGCCTGTTTTGCCCATGATGGTATTTGGTGAGTGATCTCTCCCAGTCCTTATCTCAACTCATGAACCTTTCATTATATTTCCTCTGCCCTGTCCAGCTGTGGAGGAGAGTGAGAGAGCGGCTTTGGTGGGTGCCTGGTGTCCAGCCAGGGTCAACCCACTACAGTCTTTTAAAGCCCCAATACACAGTGCCAGCTGAGATGTCCTGAGATACCACATTTGGATACCTGTCTATTCCATCAGCTGCTGCTTCAGAAAGGAGACATCCTCTCTGAAGCTCCATGCCACATCTGACACTGCATGAGGCATGCAGTTCAGAGAAACTCTGACATGAATAGGCAATGAAATGGCAATAATGTGCGTGTTTAAAGAAATGTATTACACCACCTGTCAGTAGAGCCAGCAGACTCAGGGAGTTATTCAAGGTGATCAACAAGTAGGCTTCTAATTTAGGATTAGCTGAACACACAGCTGAGTGACAGCTGAGAAGCACACAGGGTAACTTAGTGTCTCAAACTGCACAAGATGCCAAAATACAGGCAACTGAATCCTACCCAAAGTCTACTGCCAAACTTGTCTTCAACAAGTAAGTGATCATGGATGTTACTAAAACTAAAAGACACAATTACAGAAGTAAATAAGCTCCCTTTCAGAGAGATTACTCACCTAAAATACTTGCCTAAGACATGTCCTTTTGTAAGGAATGATGGGAAATGGAGGGGTTAGGGCACTGACTGCAATTTTGCACATTTGCATGAGCAGGAGTCTAAAAACTTGTAACAAACGAAACTTAACAGAAAGTGGAGCATACTGACAGGCAGGAATGCAACTCTTCCCTTGCTTCCCTGGCAACAGTGAGGCTGACATGAAAAAGCTGAGAAAAGAGCAACTCAGGCCACAGTGCATCTTACTGTGTACAGCAAAACTAATGACCTCAGATGGTACAAGTGGCTAATTTTCTCTTCTAACAGAGAAATCAGTCAGGTCCTGTGTATACCAGACAGCCACTTGAAGACTCAAGTAGAGATTTCATAGACAGACATGAAACAGAGGTCCTAAGCAGAGAAACTTTACTAATATTCATCTAGAAACATGATGGAAAAAAGGATTGCTATTCTGTATTAAAATGGTAAGGGAGATCAATCAGATTATCAACTTGAAGATTTCAATGCCAGAAGAAAACTAAAAGACAAAGAAAGCCAATCTGTTGCATCAGAAAAACAGGCAGTTTGGCATCTCAAAACATTTCAATCTGTTTATTACGCAAAGCCCAAGGGGGAAAATCAGTCTGGTTTATATAAATGTTTGCTACCTTAAGATAATCTCATCAGAAAGTCTCTCTCAATTTATTGTTCCTGTCCAGAAAACAGAGAAGATGGTATAAAAGCCATGGAAATTTCCAACAGCCAGTACAAGCTAACCCAGTTCTCAAAGTGCTGCAAATGTTAAGCCCAGAGAAGACTCAGAACCATCCAGACAGAATATTGGTTTAGACACAGCCATCAGTTTGACCCAGCCAAGATACCCTGAATTACTACAGAGAAGAAAATGTGAAACTCCTTCAGGAAACAGCAAAGTGATCATCAGAGCCTTCTTTGTGGGAGGCCTTCCTCATCCAAAACTCATCATGGTTTCAGGTAGATCCCAAAAACTATCTAATAGGTGGTTACAATGCCTCACAGATCAGAGGCAGGACACACACACTACCCAACACTAGAGGTAACATCCTTTCTGTATTTGCTTACTGCACCTGAGAGCAAGCACTAACCCAAAGCACAAGAGCCAGCTGTCCAGTACTGCAACTCTTCAGCTCTCTCCCTCACCATGACTATAAACTACTCACGACTTCTCGAAAACCGGAAACTTGTATTTCCCCCAGATACTCTATGATACACAGTCCTGTCTGTAACACTTTTTAAAAGCCTGAGCTGACATCATACCATCTTAGTCCAGATACAGGTAACTCACATTCACCTTACATTAAACAAAAATTAGTGAGTCAGCTTCCCTGAAGAAAAATAGCTGAATAGAAGGGAAGCCTAAACCACTAGCTTAACAATCAACCATCAGTTTAAAAGTGGAGAAGGGGATTAAGTAAATGAAAAAAACTTTACTCAAACTTGACACACAGATGCTACAGACTTGTTTGTATCAAAGCTGTAATTGGTTCCTTATTTGTGATACTGGAGTCTAATCTGAGGTGCTTCCAAGAATCTAGTTTCTGATTTAATTAGTACTTTGAAATTTCTCTCATATATATTTCCAAAAGCAGTACATTTTTCTCAATTTGTGTTAACAACTAGTAGTTACATTCCTAAGATCTCCAATAAGCTCTGACTGATTTTAAATTACAAAATACGCTTACTCTAAGTAAAACATCCCTCCAACTGTTATTTTGTTCTGAAGCAGACAAAAACTACTTCTTGACTTCAGTCCCTAACTAGAAATTGCATTTTATTAACAGAATTCAGAAAATCATCTCAGTTTTCCTTGACTGCCTGTGACAACCTACTTCTCATACAATTTGAAGTAGCAAAGTTGGTGAAGTAGCAGAAACATGCCTTTTTCTTTGAAAAGAAGTTGCATCTCCTGCTAGCAGCCCTCCTCATCCTGTCGTCAGCTCCCTGTAATTAACAGCTACAAGATCCTCAGAGAAGGCAGTTTCAGTGGACAAAGCACCAGGTGTTGCACTCTGTTGTTGGAAGTACACACTCTGGTTTGTGTGCCCTTTTTTTGTTCTCCATCAGTGTATTTAAACAAAAACACTGCATTTGACAGCTAAAGTGATGAATGCCCACGCTGAAGTCTCATACAGCTTCCAAGAAGTTGCAGCTCCCAGAAACAGCTGGGGTCAAATTGCCACCTTCTGTTCATGAAACATTCCTGGAGTTCCCCCTTCTCTTAACTCTTCCATACACAGTTTTTAATTGCTTGGATGTAAGATAACGTTGATGTACAGTTCACACAGAAACTAGCTCCCTGCTCACTGAGGGACAGGATTGGGCCTCTGCTCACAGGCACAGAGGACTTGTGAGATCAGGAGTTCCGCACTGATTTGACAGAGCCTCCTCCCTATTTTAAGTGCAACTCTCCTCGGTCAATGAATAAAGGTAAATTAATTCCTGAGTATTGGATTGGGCCTACCAAGTGCTCTGACCGAAGATAAGTACAAAATCTAAGTTTTCAACTGGAGAAAATTAGGTTTAAAAATGCTGTGTTTGGGGGCAAGGTCTAGAAATGTTGCAAAATTTATGACATGGGCCTGGCCCAACAACAGTGGAAACAGAGTCCAAAAATTAAGGAAGTGGACAGATCATATATAGCCTATGGTGACATGGGGCAACTAACATTGGACTCCAACAAAGATGGGAAGAGGCGTGTCTGGGAGCGTTTAAGAGAAAACCAAGGAGCTAACAGACCCTGTCATATGCAGAAAGCAGCTATCAGTGACTCCTCAAACATCCTGAGAGTGAAAAGAATCATCAACAACCTAGCAAATTTCACCAGGACAGTAATAGTCTATTGATTTCTTGTCCAAACCCTTGCTTTGGACAGAAATTACCAAGTTGCACAAAGAAGCATAGTCAAATAAATTATTTATCTTTGGAAGAAACTACAGATGATAGAAGATTTTGACAATCCAGGAAGAGAAAAAGAATCCTAGTGGCAAAAAAAAATTCCTAGTGGCATACCTAACAGATCCCCTCAGAGTTAGCAAAGGCAGAAAACAATGAAGAAAAACTGGATACATGATCAATGCTAAACATTAGCTGAACACTATGAACTTGCCACACATTCGGCTGTGGCACAGAGGCTACACACAACTGGCAGGATGGCAAAAGGTTATTTCGGGAGTTGAATCAGCAAGCAGGATACTAAAGTTACAACTAACAACAGAAAGGAAGAATGCTGGTAAAAAGACATTTGGTTCAAATTGAACACACTGTGAGGGCACAGAACCAGCATAACAAAACCAGGCTTTTTCCTCCAACTTATGTACTAGTATTTAGGAGCACTAAGTAGGATACATCACAAAATAGCAAATAAGACACCTTCATCTATACAGCTGATGATTCAGAATAACTTACTTCCCCAGACCAAAGAAAGTTATAAGCGTAACTACTATAGGAAAAAAATGCAAACAAACTGAATTAAAATTTGGAATTATCTCAAGTATTTTTACACAGATGAAGTCAGAAATAAAACAAAGAATGACTATGGCTTAAAGTGCAAGTTGATGCACTGGTAACATGAAATGATTCAAAACACTTGGAAATAGTACCTGGAATTGAGCAAAAGCGAAAAAGAAGTTTGCATTTATTAGGAATGGCAATGCTGTAACATCATAGGCTCAGGACCACCTAGGGAATGGATGGGTGGATGATGCTCTGAGCTGCCCTTCAAAGGAGTGTCGTTCTTACCACTTACTGTACTTTCAGGACTCCAGGGCTGTGACTCTGGAACCACCCTAAACTAGTGTAAAAGAACAAACTTGCTTTTGAACTTGCAGGAAGACAACACTTCTGTTCACTACCAAGACTTCTGCTCTTCACCTTCCAAATCAAAATCAAATTAAAAAAGAGTACTTCGAAAGGGAAACAGAACCCCATTTTCCAGGATCTCCAAAGAAGATGTGCTATTAGGCTACAAACATATGCCTAATACAGTCTAACCCCCTGCAAAAATGGATGCTCCTTGTTAAGGAAGGGTCATGCTCCTAGCCCAAGGGTCATCCAAAGTCTGTCTAGGTCGCAATGACACGTAGCAGAAGCTTAGGTAGGAGTGCACACCCCAGAGCTGTGGAGCACATCTGCAATCCAGCACAACAGCAAAGACACCACAATCAGAACACAGAGCAGGCCCTGGAACCACAACTGCCTCAGCTAACCCTGTTCACCTGCAGTGCTCTGTCCTGCCCTATCGTGGGGATATATCAGGTACATTTGTCTGACAGTACCTATGTCTCCCATGCTCCTGTCAGCTATGACATACCTGAGCAAAGGTAAACAGTACCAGCATTTGCAATGACAGCAAATAAAACCACTTCTTTTTGGTGTAATGTCAAAATTCGTGGTGAGCACAGGATTGGTTGAAAAACTTTGAAAAGTTTCAAATTACTACTGCGTCCAAGAAAAGAAACAATTTCAAATCCAGGATGGGCAAGTTGATGTTTACATTTCTTTCAACATACTTTAAATACATTTAATAACTTAAGTCTCACCAGCTACAGCAGCCGTTTGCTCTCCTGCCTACCTGTAACCTCTGAGTGTTGCAAAGTATCAAGGGGCTGTGGCTGCTGCGAGATTGGAGGAGAGCCAGAAGAGGAGATGAAGTTTAACAGGTAGCTTAATGGTTGTGTGAGAAAAGGCCTCTAAAGCCACCTCCTCCGGTGAACTGCCACTGACAGTAATTTGTGGAACGGCCAGTTTCAGAAGAACCTTGTAATGTAACGGCTGAAGAATTTAATGAAGTATTAAATTCTTCTCCTGGGACATGGCAAATACTTACGGTTGCCTGGAAGTCCAGATCCAGAATGTCCTCATAAATGGCAACTCCATCAAGCCCATGGAAAAAGGATCCAGCCCTGGCATCTTCAGTGAGTTTTCACTTGCTTAAGGCTCTAAGTAATAAAAACTGGCCAGTTGAAAAGGGGTGAAGAAAAGATGATGTGGGCCACTCTCTCTTCTGAAGAGGTCAAATCCCATATCTAACCCAGTGGATTCAGCTAAGGGAGAATGTTGAGAGATGCCTCTGAAAAACCAGGGAGAGCTTTACCTGCCTCCTGATCCAGGACAAGCTTCTCATTCCCTTTCACAAAGATGAGACAGCCTTAGCTGCCATGCAGAAGCTGGACACTTATTTAATACAAGACTAGCAAGTGTCTTGCACTGAATTATCAGAGGGTCAGAAGGGTTTTCAAGAAAATCCCTCTGGACAAATTCATTACAATTCCCAGGCCCTAAACAGGTACAAAAGGAATGTCTCTTGAGCCTATACTCTAAATGTCCCCTTTGAATGGACTTGCCATCACAGATAAAACACAATTCAAAGCAGGCAGGTTTAAATACTATTAGAGACACAAGCCTGAAACAAAAAGCAGAGAAAATATTTTCCACCGTCTGGAAAGAAAAAAGCAACATAGTACCCAAGACTGAAGAAGGACCAGCAGAAGGGGAAAAAACTAAAACAAATGAACAAATAGTTAAGAAAAACTGGTGACCATTTTCGTTGCAAGAAACTTTTCAAGAAAATGTGGTCTCCTATATTCAAAAATGTTTCCTTCAGCTTGAAGGCAAAAACAGCCTCCTCAAAACTGGCAAGCAGCAAAACTGGACGTGGGACCACTGTGATCCTTTGGAAGTTTTCAGAAGATGAGACTGTAAATATACCCTTCAAGTGAGCATGTGCTACTATGGCAAAAAACTTAGTAAGCTAACTTCTCCCAGAATCTAAGGATAGGAGGTTAACCCACACTTGACATCATAACTGGCTGCTGGCTATAACCAGGGACCTCCACTAACACAAACACAGATCTGAGCTCAAAGCCTGAGCTCTAATCAGTCTAAAAAGTGCCTCTTCCCATCATTTTAATGGTGACTAAATTAGAAGATTATGGGGATACAGAAGTATAGTGGAGTCACAATATTAGTAATTGAATATGAAAAAAAAGTGCTATTTACCAGGAAAAATTTAAATTTTATAATTTGATTTTATTTGGTTAAATATAAATAAATTTGTAACATTCTACTGATGTACTGTATAGATGTATAGTTGACTAAAGCAAATGCAAAGATGGAGTATGACACAGTATGACACATTTCTTCACTGGGAAACACTCCAAAAACTACCAGTTTAACAAAAAAGACCCACAAAACAAAACCCAAACCACAAAACAGTTGCTCTTGAGATGAAGTATGAACAAACTTTAGCAGTTACAGAAATTGACGTGACTTTAGTGTTACACTACCACAGATGGCTTTTCAAAATTCATTTTTACATTAGGAGTTGTGACAAGCAATTTTTTTAATTCGAAATATTTTCCAGAACGACGCCTGAGAAGACATCTCTCAGATTCTTACTGAACTCTTGATCTTTTAATGCAAACACACTTTGGATAATGGTGATTGTGACTCAGTGCTGACAATGACCAGACCCCTTAAATGCAGAGCTCTTGACTTTTAATATATATATATTGACTATGTATATGTATTAACTACACTACACACAGGTTCCATTTCCTCTCTTCACAGAGTTTGTCATGCACTCCCACCAATTCAATTCCCCCTCTTTTACTATCCTTTCCTTCCTGAGCAAAACTGCCAGCCCAATTCCCTGACCTGCCTCCGCAGGGGCCCTGCCTTGTGCTCTTTATGCCCCTAAACCAAATGGAACCCCCTGTCTTTCTTTCTCTTCTTCTTTTCAGAGGAGAGAGAATTCAAGAACTATTGTGAAAAATACAGGCTACATGTGATCCAAAGATTAGAAATGCAAAATAATAGGTTCTGGCAAGATAGGCCTCTTTTCCTACAGATTTTGCTGTTGGTGATAGGAAATAAATGTAAGCAGTGGAAGGAAAAGTGAAGCTCTGGTGGCTCATTAACAGAAGTTATGTTGTTTCAGTTATCCTGAAAAAATGCAGTGTCAGGTCCTTCCTCACCACATCAGTGATACCCACAGGAGGAAAGAGATCCTTCGCACTCCAATCAGAAAAAATCTGTGCCCATATCTATCAAATATACACACAAAAATGGCACTAAAACCTACACACTTCCTTTATAAGGCCAGCTCTCCAATGGAATGATATCATAAGAAGATGTATTCTGAGGTGAAGGACTGGACGTAATTGATGGGAGTTTTTCAGTGTTTTCAAAGCCTGACAAATCAATACCCACATATTTTGGGTAGGTCAAAAAATCCTGTCTAGATAGAGCATGACAGGTGCACCTTTCCTAATGGCTAGAGACTCAGTCTTGGAATCGGAGGATCTGCTTCACTATGGCTTGTTGCCTAACCTTCCCAAGGTCATTTTTCACCACACTTTACAAATAAAACACATAGTATTCGATTCACTTCCCACATTCACACCAATGTAAACCAGAGTTAGAGGGAAGTTACGTTTACAAAACTGTGGAGGAAAATCAAACCTGACCTTTGCCCCCAAAGAAGAGGCTGATGGTGTTAAATGCTTATTTAAACTTGGTCCAGTCATTAAAACACCTCTGATCAGGTTCTTCTGCAAGTAAAACTAGAAGGTTTCTTTACAATCTACTATCTTAAATCAGAATTTAAGATTAGTAAAATTTATTATTATTTTGATGTAATTCTTGGGGAACAAGGTAGGTTGAGTTGGCAACAAGATATGTAAAGACTTTTGCCTCCAGGCTGAGCAGCCTGATCAGAACCCAAGCTGAAGAACATCGTTGAAAAGTTGTCTGCAAAGAAAGGAAAATCTGAACCGTCCCTTCCCCTCAAAAACTACAAACAAGCAGGCAGCCTCAATCCTGTTCCTAGCTGGCAGCAATAGGAATCTTCACCAAGACCGGCAGGAGCAGAAATCACTCTCTCTGAGTTTTTCTAGGTCAAAGCTGAGGTTCAGCAACTGGAAATCAGTACTGGAAATCTTACACTGCTGCTTTCTAGAAAAAAAAGATTTCATTCAGAAATCTGTCAGTCTGGCACTGTTTACATAAGCAGCAATGTCACAACAAAGCCTATAGAGAACCTCCCTGTAGTTAGCAAATGGCTTAAATGCATTAGTGTTACTTCACTGGTGTAGACTGCTAACCTGGAATTACCACACAACCCAGGAAGACCTTGCTCCTGTGCAGCTCGATGCCACTGGTAAATGTAACTGAGATACAGCAATGTATGCTCCCTGACAGAAGCCCAGCTCAACCACCCCGAGCTATGGCAGAGCAAGCAGCCTTACTTGTGCCTTGCGTCACTGCAGTTACTTATACACATCCCTCAAAACTGTTCAAGACAGTGTTTCATGCAAAGAGAGGGGTTACAACAGCAGCACTTCATCTACTCTTTTGTACAGCATAAACTATTTTTTTAGTACCACGGTAGTTGCACAGGGAGCATTCCAAGCATGGCTTGAGAAGCTTATGTTTTGGTATTCACAGAAACAGCTTGCTGGCCGTAAGGCAACACCAGCCAGATACGCTGCAGGGAAATTTTTTGCTTGGGTATCACTGACTTGTCAGGTGGGACCCTAAGCACTACAAGGCAAACAGCTTTGCTGCAGAATTCACCCTGCAGCTAACCCCAAGCAGCCCGCATTTCCCCAGGAGGGCATGGCTGTGACTTCCAGGCCTGGCTGTAATCAAGATGAACTTTTTCCCACCAGATACCTGAACACTGGGAAAATGCCACCCAGCCTATGAGAAGCCTGGACTAGGCAACCTTACAGCAGTGTCTCTCTGGGTCCCATCTCAACGACGTCCCCCAAACCCTCGTGCTGGGCGAAAGCCGGTAAACGGCTCCACTGCCCATCGCTGGAAGAGATGCCGACATCCATTTTGGGAGTGGGAGAGCCCAGCACTGATGGCAAAGTTTGGGGCCCTGTCCGAACTTTGGGGGCAGCGCAAGACGTGCACAGAGAGGGCTGACTAGCACACACGTACAAACACACGGCGGCTGAGCTGTGAGGTCCGCGCCGATGACCGGGCGAGTAGTGCCGAGCGCCCCTCGCCCCGCCGGCGGCGGAGCGGCCACTGTGCGCCCCTGAGGCCGCGCACCGCGACAGGGCCGGGCGGGACACAGGACGAGGAACAAGTTCGGGTCGCACAGAAGTCCTTCCCGGGGTTTGGGGCAGGGCAGGCCCGGCGCGGTCCCCGCCGAGCTCGGCCCCGCCGCACGGCCCTGCCGCGGCCCGGCCTTGGCGCAGCGACCGCCGCC